>OX578146.1:136361004-136363999 GCA_951213105.1 Amaurobius ferox | reverse complement strand
GGAGGATATATCATGTTGCTCGGCATCGCAATTAAATTAAATGTGTTTGTTAATGTTTTTATTATTTTTTTCGATTAAAATAATAAATAAATGGATAAATGGATATAAAAGTATATCTTATGAATGGACGGTTTGATTTTTCTTTTAATTATATTAATTGCTGACTGCGTACATCAATTTCATTTATTTTGGCAAAGAGTTTTCAAGCTTATATCGTATTTAGCTACTAAACTCATATATTGTGTTTAGCCAATAAATTCATATAGCCGATTGTTGAAACAGAAAAAGAGTAGAGCGGGTATATCTTCTAATACAATTGTAGTGTTTTCATTTAGTATATTGAAACGGGATAAGAAAGTTTCATTCAGATCTGCAAATTCAAAGCTACGAATTTGGAGGGATATCGCTAATTTGACAACTTTTCTTAAACTTTGCCAAATTGACGGAAATGTCGCCAAATTGATATAAACGACACACAAACAGCTGCCATAAACCTTCGGGTTGGTCGTGTGGCTTGGGTCTTCTACATATCAATGAATTTTTTTTTTGTTTTGTTAGAAGAGAGTACTGAAATGATGTTTGGTTAGCATTTATCTGTCAGACCAACCATCCTACTTAGTAATACATTTAGCGAATTTTTAAAATGTCACCAAATTGATAAAAATGTTTTCAAATCTATAAAAATATCTTGAAATTGATAAAATTGCGCTACATAAATGATATTAATTGTTTTTTGTTAGGGGATAGTATTGTGATGATATTTCGTCAATTTGTCGCAAAGTGGAACTGTCAGTTCTACAGTCCCACTTGGCGATAAATTTAGCGATTTTTTAAAATGTCGCTAATTTGACGAAACTGTCGCTAAATGTTCCATAGAAATATAACTATTTAGACGATATTTTTTCTACCAATTTATTTGAAGCAAATGATATCATGTCGCTTAGCAACGGATTTAAATCCAATGTGTTTATGCGGCAGACGATTTTTATTAAATCCTTTCCGATTTGAATAATGAAGATATGCATATAAAATAAATTTCATTGCCATATCATTTTGGACTGGATAATATCAGTTATACTCTTCAGGTTTAAACATTATTATTATTGATATTTTCCGGAATTATTGATTCAGGGATTATTGATATTTTTAAGTTATTACGTCATTGTTTTATTGCGGCAAAAATTGCTGACACACGCATATTGTACGTTGTACGAGTAATCTTCTAGGAATGCACGGGTATATCTTCTAACCTACGAGAATATAAGTAGTACAGGTATATTGGCATATATTTTGACATATATTGGCATATATATTGGAATCAAGTACAGTCTTCTGGTATGAAGATTAAAGGGATTAATTATATATTCAATTTATTACGTCGTCTGTTGTATTTTACCAAAAAACATTTGTGACTCATACTGCAAAACGGGTAATCTTCTACTAATAATCGGACATTATAAGTAGTATGTGTATATCTTCCCATATAATTTTAGCACTTTAATTTTGACATATATTGGAATAAATGACTGTCTTCAGATTTAAAGATTACGGGTTTATTGGTATTTTCAATTTATACATGTAATCTACTAATACAGGTTATATTTTCTAATATTCGCGTATATAATTAGTACGGGTCCCATACAATTTTAACGCTTTTATTTTGCATATATTGATTCAATTCCATATTTTTTTTTATATTTGCTTACATAAGGGGTCCAAGATGTTTTATTCTTCAGATATGTCCATGAAGATAATTTTATATAGCGAGAACAGAGATTCTTAAACTTCTTTTTGAGAGCATTATATTAAATATTTTAACAGAATATTTTGATTAAACATGTCATTTAGTATACTATAAGAATTTGAGCATGATTATGAATTTCAAGTTTCTTTATATTATATACTCCGTACGAAGAACGGGTATGCTGCTAGTAAATTCATATAGCCGATTGTTGAAACAGAAAAAGAGTAGAGCGGGTATATCTTCTAATACAATTGTAGTGTTTTCATTTAGTATATTGAAACGGGATAAGAATGTTTCATTCAGATCTGCACATTCAAAGCTACGAATTTGGAGGGATATCGCTAATTTGACGACTTTTCTTAAACTTTGCCAAATTGACGGAAATGTCGCCAAATTGATATAAACGACACACAAACAGCTGCCATAAACCTTCGGGTTGGTCGTGTGGCTTGGGTCTTCTACATATCAATGAAATTTTTTTTGTTTTGTTAGAAGAGAGTACTGAAATGATGTTTGGTTAGCATTTATCTGTCAGACCAACCATCCTACTTAGTAATACATTTAGCGAATTTTTAAAATGTCACCAAATTGATAAAAATGTTTTCAAATCTGTAAAAATATCTTGAAATTGATAAAATTGCGCTACATAAATTATATTAATTGTTTTTTGTTAGGGGATAGTATTGTGATGATATTTCGTCAATTTGTCGCAAAGTGGAACTGTCAGTTCTACAGTCCCACTTGGCGAAAAATTTAGCGATTTTTTAAAATGTCGCTAATTTGACGAAACTGTCGCCAAATGTTCCATAGAAATATAACTATTTAGACGATATTTTTTCTACCAATTTATTTGAAGCAAATGATATCATGTCGCTTAGCAACGGATTTAAATCCAATGTGTTTATGCGGCAGACGGTTTTTATTAAATCCTTTCCGATTTGAATAATGAAGATATGTATATAAAATAAATTTCATTGCCATTTCATTTTGGACTGGATAATATCAATTATACTCTTCAGGTTTAAACATTATTATTATTGATATTTTCCGGAATTATTGATTCAGGGATTATTGATATTTTAAAGTTATTACGCCATTGTTTTATTGCGGCAAAAATTGCTGACACACGCATATTGTACGTTGTACGAGTAATCTTCTAGGAATGCACGGTTATATCTTCTAACCTACGAGAATATAAGTAGTACAGGTATATTGGCATATATTTTGACATATATTGGCATATATATTGGA
>OX578146.1:136346004-136356004 GCA_951213105.1 Amaurobius ferox | reverse complement strand
AAGTTACCGAGTATACAAAATTGTAAAACAGAATTAATGTCAAGGAGACATGAAGATGAATTAGAAAATTATTTTGATTTTGCTGGAAATTGGATGTTGAAGCAGACGAGCAGGGGGAGAAACAAACATCTCGGAAAAATATCTTCTTCCTACAACGTGGGAAGTCCATAAATACTAACTTTTCAGCTATGGAAGCAGCAAAGTCGTAAACGCAAGTCGTAAGTAAAGCTCCTGTGAATGGTGTTGACAAAAAGAAGTGGTAAATATATGTTATATATATGGAAATTCAAAGAAAAGAGATGAAATAAAAGTTCCCATAATCAGGTACCTGAACCAGTACTGGTACTGAATCAAAATTCCGCCTTGGGGTACGTGAAATATCCCCTAGGTCATTTCACATTGCTTTTATGGCCTTATGGGATGTATAATCCTCATATTTCACGAGTAGAACCTTACCGTGTATTACTCAAATTATAAAAAGTTTTTCCCTGTCAAACGGAGTTGGCGAATGTCCGGATTTAACGAGAAAATGAGCGAGTCCCACGACGCTCGTAACTGGGTACTGGCGAAGATTTAATTTCTGTTGCGTTTTATTCAGTATGTATACTTTGATTTATGTATTTTTATTTCTCTCACTAACGGAAATTATCGTTTTCCATGCCCAAAACCATTTTCTGGAAAATACTTATGTTTCAGAAGGATGCTTATTACGGAAAGCCATTTAGAATTCAGCCAGCCTCTCGTTGTTGTCTTCAAACTCAATACTACAGAGTTTTTTTCCAAAACTACTCAACCATATAAAATCAAATTTGGATTAAATATAGAATGCTACATGAAAATTTAAACGGCGTGATGAGAATTTTAAAAATTTTGTATTGCAATATTTTCGAAACGTCTCAACCAGCTGAAGCTATTACATAGTATGTGATAGATCGAAAAATAATATTGCAACTATTGGTCTTGCTTACATATGATCAGGTGCTTGTTTCACTGGAAATTTGCATAATCCGTTTTTCTCTAAAATTATTAACTGGTTGAAATCAGACTTTATGCAAATATTACAACTTATTTTAAAATTTTAAGCGCATTTTACGTTTTAATATAATATTTTCATAGCTATTATCTTACTGATGACAAATATAGCCCTTTTCATCAATGTGTGCGTTTCAATAATATTTTTTTAAAGACGTGAGAAAAAAATATAAATCGTTTTTGGAGAATATTTTTAAGGTGGCCAAAGACAATTTGGAATGCTACAGTAAGAACAACTGTAGTTGATGTAGATGTCAAAATTCAAAGCAAATTATGGCTAAAACAATGTGATACTTGTTTCACTGTGCACACAATCGTTTTAATGCAAGCGTGTTTCATTAAATAAGAAAACTCTACTTGTAACACGTGTAAAATTCATTATTGGATGAATATACTCAGATCTCAATTTATTTTCTTTGCCACTAGAGGGCAGCATATATCAAGCCCAGTGTTTATTAGACGTAATTTCAAAGAATAGCACTAGGAGAAGTAGAAGCGTGTTCAAGCGTTGAGTTCAGATTCGTTGTGTAATAAGCTCTTTAGTGCAAGTTCAGGGTATAATACCAGCTGTAACTCATTGTCAACTTGTTAAAGTGTGTGCTTCATGATCACAGGCCGCAGACTCGTACGAGAGAACGTGTACTTCTTTCCATCGGAAAGTGCTTGAAAACCTACGGTACAGACTTACCCTGAATTTAGCTATTTTCTTCCTACCTTTGAAGAAAAACGTTGCTGAAATGCGATATGCAACCGACAACTCATTTCAACAAGCTGTAATGGTTTGGATTCTTGATCTTGACACTGATTTCTTCTGGTCTGGAGATGCTTTCATGTCTGGACATGCTTTCGTGTACGATTTAACAAAAAATCTGATATGAGCAGCCCATGACTTTCCTTATATAATGCAATGTAATTACTCTTTCTACACACAGTAAAAACAAAATAGGTTATTCTTATAGTAGATACTAATATTTTTTCCAAGATATTGAATTTTCGTTAAATAGTCGTTATTTTCATTGATTTAGCGTCATTTTTATCCATTTGGCGAGATTTTCTTTGATTTGGTAACATTTAAGAAGTCGCAAGTTGGCGACATTCCGCCAAATTCGTCGCCAAAATCTCGCCAAGCGTTATAGACGGAGAAATAATTTATTCTTACAGCAGATAAATGACTATTGGCGTTCAAATACAGAAGTATTGCTCAAAGTATTTTTTTCATGAATGGAACGAGCTAGGATCCAAGAGAATGATGTCACCAAATGTATAGCATGATATTACATATGAAAAGAGAACAAATTTCTCAATAGGAAATATTTTTTTTATTTTATACAATTTTTTGATAATGTTTTTGAAAAATGCGCAATATCTTGAAAACGGTTCATGCTAGCGTTCTAAAATTTATATTTATCGTTTTCTAATGAAAAATTACATAAGAATTGCCTATTTGCGTAACTTTGTTAGAGGTTTTGATTTTTTCAAAATTTAACTCGAAAATTTAGGGGGGTTCTGAACATTAAATTGAGTATAAAAACAATAGGTTTCCAATATTCATGGTTTGTAATTTTTGTACCAAAATTTGTTCGAATCGGTCCATTCGTTCGTCAGTTATCGTCTCCACAGACTCACTGGCACACACACACATACTTTCACACTCACACACACACACAGACATCACCTCAAAAATATCCGATTCGTGATCAGGGATGTTTGAAACGTGCTCTCCCATCGAAAACTCGAATTCGAATTTTCGACCCCCCCCCGTCACAATACTTTCCTTATACATTATTGTATATAAGGAAAGTAAAAATGGACAATTATAGAGATTCCTTTGAAAAAGAATGCATGTCCACATACTGGTTGTTTTTATATTTATATAAGAATAAATGTATTCATACTGTAGGTTTTCTTACCTTATTTATTGAAACACCTTGTATTTAACTTCAAATACATTGGTATTATTACTTTTATGTATTTAACAATTTGTATAATATACGTACAATAAACACTTTTAAAATGCCATTAAACATTTTAATAAGTTGTTCATTTCCATACAGTATAGTTACTTACAAGAGTATAGCGGTATCAGCAGGCCCGTTTTACACATCCCTGAATACAAGCCAACCATTTTTTGAAAATGTGTGTATGCCTACTCTCGTATTTGTATGAATATGAATGAGCGAATTTTTATGACGAACTATTCAAATAGTATACGATTAATAAAATTAGAAAAACTCAAAAAAACTTGTTTATATCGAAGCATAGATGTAAGCACGTTTTCCGGATTTCGTTTCTCCATAAATTACAATTAATAAAATTATAATTATTTGATAACTTCAGAAAGCTTGTTCGTTTTAAGACAATAGAGTCTTAGACGTGCACATTGAGTTTTTGCTTCTCCACGAATTACAAATAATAAAATATGTCAACAACTTATATTAAAAAAAAATTAAAAAAAACATTATTTTATAAGTAATTCGGTGTAAGACAATAAAAATATACGTATTCGTAATTCACTTTGAATTGTGTCACTCAAACCCAACCTGAACGATGACTAGCTTATATATTCTCCAATCCAATTATATATTCTTATCCAATACCAAGCTTATATATTCTTATCCAATCTACAAAATTTGAGAAGTTTTCAGAGCTCGCCAATCGTAACCAATCGATCACCGAATGTATCGCCAAGGGCAATCGACTCAGACCTTTAAATTATGCCTGATAAGTATTCGTAACATCGCAGTTGTTTTTATCATTTATTGATATTTTTAATAAAGTTGCAGTTATAGAGATTTTTTTGCTTGTTCTATTATTCTGAAACTGCTCTCGTCAATTCACAGGATACAGCGTAAAAGTAAAGCTATATATAAGTAGGAAATTAATTTTGATTAAAGAGGTATATTATTTTCTAAAAGATGTTCCTGGCGGTGAATTTAAAATGTTTAAAAAAATATAAACATCGATTCCGAAAATGCATTTGGTTACATCTTGCAATTCGAAAATGGAACCGTAGGCGCCTTTTGAGAACATTCTTTGTTCTGAAGAGTACTTTTGTCTGTAAAAATATTTCGAAGAAACGTAACCTGAATGTTTTTCTAAAGGACTTGAATACTGTGGTATCGAATAAAGTGTCTTCTCGTATACTCTACACTTTTCTTTTTATATATATTTTCCTTTAAAGCTAAGTAAATAGCGAATTTTCTTGACAAATCACCATTCTTTTTTTTTGTGGAACAAAATTCCCATTCTCACTGCAGAGGAAGAAAATGAATTTTTTCTCTCAATTCCGCTCGCAAATTTGTTCTCGTATCACTTTTAAAATCCTTTCTTAAATTAAGGAAAGATGCATTAATACAATAGTTTACGCAGTAAAAGAAGATTCTTAACTGTCTGTGTAGCGCAACGGAAAGTCGCAGATACATACAGCCGTGGAATTCGGTTTCGGTAAAGTGGTATCTGATTACCTGGAACTATATAACTCTACTATATTTTTGAACACTTTTCATTTATTTTTAATTATTTTATGTTGAAGCGCAATGTTGAGTGATTTTTACACGAATTGATACCTTAGCGATCACTGAGTTACCATGTATACCCTATCCAAAAGATCAAAGAACAATCCTTCCAACAAGTTTTGAACCGAATCCACAGGAATGTTCGTCATTTAAATAAATCGAAATATGCGTATTTTATGCAATTTCGTTCTTGTTTTGTCTCATTGTAAAATTAAGGATCCTTACCATTTCTAATTTTTGACGCGAATATGCAGTGATATAGTATTTATATTCCAATAAAAAATTTAATTACTCTATTTTTAAATTTTCTGTGAATTTTTAAGTGGGTATATAAAATTTGCGATTTTTGAATTATCCTCGAGTGATAAAAATGTTACTTTTGTTCTTGGCGTCACAACTGAGGGTTGTGTCTCTCCTTTGCCGGAAACAGTCGTGTATTTATGAATTCTTTTGAAACTCGCATTGTACAATTGACACGGTTGTGCAAGGAAAACACAGAGATTGTGAATGATTTTTGTTCCCAACAGGCGTTTCGGAAATTGTGCGGTGTTATCTGTATCTAATTATGTATTATTTACGTAGTGGGCGAGTATATAGGGCCAGGATATTTTGTTCTAGTTATATTAATATTCGCTAGTTTAAGAATCAATAGAAATACAAATCGTTAAAAGGTTGAATGTTTGAATATTTTGCAACTGCAGATGGACTTTTGAGCAACATAAACTGTCAAACGTGCAGAGCAGTTATTACCAAACCTTTAAAGTATAAGCACATATTATAAAATTTTAGAATCTATAAAAATTTTTGATTAAAAATTTTCTAGGAAAGTATTTAATCGTCACAGTAACTTTATAAAAATCGGTCTATGAGTGCACCAGTTAGCTTTATTTATAGCAAAGTGACCTTGCAAAATCAAATAAATGTGATTGCTGCGCCTCTAGCGGAGAATCTAAAATATTTGGATAAGGAACTTGGCAACAAAGAGAGAAAAAAATCCGAAAAGGTATAAATAAAGTTGTAGCCATATAAATCGAAATCGACACCAATAATGAACGAAATTTGTAAGCGGAAGAAGAAAATATTTGTCGAAAAATCGTATCATACGGGTATGTAACACGGTGACACCTGCAATGCTTGTTAAAGTATGCAGTCATATACTTTCTTGAATTCAAATGTACATGATTGGTGGAGGAGGGCTATTTGAACAGACTGTACATAATATTTATGTTCTTGTAAGTTTTGTTCATTTTAGCATTCCTAAATAGGACAGAAATTCGGTAATAACTCTACTGTTGAGAGTAATGCATTCTGTAACAGTTTTAGGTTCGATTACTACTCATTAAACTATGTTCTATGTTGTAATTCATTTTTGTCGTTCATCTCTCTTTGTTGCTAAATAACATTTTATTCTAACTTTTTAAACTTTTCACTAGAAGCTTTGCAATTTATTTTATTTCGCTTTGTTGCTAACTAACTTTTCATTCTACCTTTTTAAATTCTACACTAGAAGCTATGCAATTTATTTTATTCGATTAGGTGTAGTGACTATATTCTAGAGATAGACCTAACTTGTACACACATGGACCTATCCTAACAAAGTTATTGGGATGATTAAGACTTTCTAAAGACACACAGTGTATATACCCACTATAAATACAAATTTCTTCGGACATTTTCTTTCTTCAAGACAAATAATACATTCATGTGAATATGTGTGTTTGTGCAGCTTATGTATTTGTGTTTATGTCCATCAAGAAAATTTGATTCAAATTACAATAAAAAATTCATTTTTTTTAAAACAATGATTATTAAAAGAATAACATATGTTTAAAAAGACAAATTGTTTCGGAAACCTTAATTAGCTACTTATTATATTTACGAACTATACTATAGTTGATCATTAGACACTTATTTCAACCAAAGCCAAATAACATCCGATCTAACTAAATTAAAAATATCAATAAGTAAAAGATGCAGCATTAAGAAAAAACGAAGCGTAAAGTATTACTTGATGAAGTCAGTTCATTCAGTTTCCTAAAGAAAGTCATATTACCTAAAAGCATGTAAATTCTATATATTTATATATATTTTAAATTCCCCAGATTTTCTTTCACTGCTATGTTTATCCTATCAAATAATTCCTGGATAAACTTCCTCTTCATATACCTTTTCATTTGAAGCCGAAGCAAATAGTGAAACTTCTTGACAAATCACTTTTTCACGAAGAAAAAATTACTCATTTCCCGTGTAGCAAAAAGGAAATCGTATCTGTTGCTTTGTTTGTTTCTTATCCATTCCAATCCAACCACTGTTTCTTTTGCACTGCGTTCTTTTTGATGTGAAACATCTTGGGGAGTTGGGCACGGAGTAAATCATAGTAATGTGACCAAGGTATTTAGAAAGATGTATATAGTAATGTGACGTATTTAGTAATGTGACGGAGGGGGGAGGGGGGAGAGGGAACTATAGGCGCGTTAAACTATAGGCGCGAGAGTAAAACTATAGGCGCGTTTGAAAACTCTTCCGCGGCTAGGACCACAGTAACCGGTCACGACCGTCACCTCCGAAAGCAGAACCTTCTATCGGCAGTGACGTCACGACCCGAATGTTTATAATACACTAGATCATCAGTGGTCGGTCATGATCTCTGTCGCGTGAAAACTTGTATCGGTCACTGTCCGGTTATAACCGGAATGACCGAGGATTTTTCTCAATCATCGTGGTTATGTGGCCACGTGATGTGCATATATATATATATATTTTATTGGAAATAATGTCTAAAACAGCGCAGAATAACCGTGAATAACCGCGCTGTAATTCTTTTGTTCTGCTGAGTAACCAAATAACAGACACACAACCGTGTTGTGTCTAGTTATAACCGGAATGTCCACTCTGTTGACTTTTCAAACGCGCCCTGTGTAACGGAAATTCTATAAAATTGTTTTAACTACCTAACAGTAAACCATTTTTATAATTTGAAGATCCGGGTTGCATGATCTCGACGACACATTCGGTCAAATTGACGACACATTTGGCGAAATGTCGCCCATTTTGCTGGTTCTGGAAGATCACGAATCACGTTCTCGTTCAGAACTTCCCAAGGAAGGTGTATAAACTCGTCATCGTTCAGTCGGGAGGTGGATGTAATATGAGTGAATTACATGTGTCTGAGTAAATCGTAAAAGGAGCGTAAACTTTCGAGGTTCTTCTTTAGTGCGCCATTTCTTTTTGGAACACTAACCTCGCAAACTTCCATTTCATTACACCTGAATAGAAGCACTCGACAAAAGGCCAACTGTAATTAAAACATCCGCACTTCACACAAAACACATTTATTTAGACGAAAGCACATAACATAACAAACACTTAAACATGTAATTCACTGGTTAACTCTTTAAAATGTCCACGACGCAGGATGCGCTTACTTTCCACCTTCTAAACTATATCTATCCTTCTCTCTCTTCTGTGCTCTCGCTCTGTTGCTCTGGCAACCCTTAAAATGCTTGCCGGCTGAGTCTTCATCACTGATTTGGCGATATGGAAAAAAAAATAACTTACTATGTGCCAATATAGTTGCACTGCCAAACCCGGTGCAAAATGCATATAATTTTTCTTCTGATTATTCATACCCTTTCTTTAAGCTGTAGTGCAAAAAATTCTGGTAGAAACGTGTAAAAAAATGCAAATTTTAGATCTGCGAATATGTGCATCGATATCTGGTCTGTACTCTAATATGCGCTCATTGCTTGACCGCACGTTTCTCCAGTACGAGTGACTGTACACTTCGTTGTCGATAACTTTGCTTGTGTTCTGATTCGGGAGATTTAAGCCAAAGTGTGTTAATCTATTAAAATTGCATATTAAAACAAAAAATATGTAAACGCAGTAAGACAAATATTTATTAGAACACTGTAAGAAATGTTCAAGAAAACTATAACGAGAGAAACACTGTTTTATGAGGATTACATACACACATTATATATATATATATATATATATATATATATATATATATATATATATATATATATGTATATATGTATGTATGTATGTATATATATATATATATATGTATATATGTATGTATGTATGTATATATATATATATATATATATATATATATATATTTTTTTTTTTTTGGTATCTCATATTATTATATGTAGAAAGTATTTTTCCTATAAAATTTCCGAATAAGATATGTTATAAATTGCTAGATTATTTATACCAAAAACAAATGTAAAACAAAAGAAGGTCATCTGGTTATACAAACGAGGACTTCACTCTACCTCGATCTCTTCGTATTATTATATATTCGTCATTTCGGAATTATGAATCTGTATCCCTCTCTCTGCAATTTGTCATGGGAGGGACGTTCGGAAGGGTTTGCGCGACGCAAATTAAAGCATTCTTCACGGAGTCGGCCACGACGCGATCGGCCAGAGTGTATACGAAACCAACCCCTCCGCTCACATTACACGCGGATATTGGCTGGCTTTCGAAGCGATCGCCAAATGTATCACGTGACGCGCGGAGAACCCTCCTTCTCAAGGTTATTTCAGAGCGAGACACGTGATATTTCTCCTCTTCAACAAGAAGATAAATATTCCGTATAAAGTATTTATATTATACATACATATGTCGAACATTCGAATTGTAGTATCGACTCGCGAAACCCCTAAAGCGTTTGAGTGGAACCCTAGGGTTCCGCGGAACACAGGTTGAAGAACACTGCTCTAAGGCAATGGATTGATTTTTACTTTCATATATATAGGCGAAAATTTGAATTCCGGTTTTTGTCGGGAGAGCATGTTTCAAGCAACCTTGACCACGAATCAGACGTTTTTAAAGAAATGTAGGTATGTGTTTGATGTGTGTGCATGTGTGAGGGCGTGAGTGTGTCAGTAAATCTGTGGAGATGATATCTCACGAACGAATGAAGCGATTCGAATGAAATTTGGTACAAAATTACAATTAGGTAAAACCGGAAACCTGTTGCTTAATGTTAGAACATATATTAGCAAAATGAGATTTCTTTTAGCAAAATGCTAAATAAAACTTAGTTTAAACCTTTATTTGGAACTTGCATCTATCTCCTTCAAGGAAAAAATAACAATTTATAGTTTGCAATTATGAGGACTTCCTGACTTGTCAATATATATATATATATAAATAAATATATATATATATATATATATATATATATATATATATATATATATATATATATATATATATATATATATATATATAATATGTATATATATATATATATAATATATATATATAATATATATATATAATATGTATATATATATATATAATATATATATATAATATGTATATATATATATAATATATATATAATATATATATGTATAATATATATATAATTTATATATATATATATATAATATATATATATATATATATATATAAATATATATATATATATT
>OX578146.1:136296004-136341004 GCA_951213105.1 Amaurobius ferox | reverse complement strand
CATATTTAAATTAGGAAATATTTTTATTTATTTTCCAATAACATTTAAAATTCTTCAATTTAATAATAAAATATTTAAAATTAAAATAATTTAAATGTATAAAAGCATTAAAACTTTACCCGTTTTAAATTTTTAAGAAAATTTACTTGAAACTATCACGTCGTAGAACCCCAAGGGTTCCGCAGAACAAACACATCTTGAAAAACGCTGCATTATCCTACGTGTGTCGAAAAAGCAACATTGCTCCCACAAACTGAAAAATGTCAAGCAAATTTCTTTAAAATGTTACAAATTTTGCATTTTAAAATGACAAATATTTTATTATTTCCTCCTTTCAAATAATCTTCAAATTTCGTTACGGATTATTGTACTATATAAGAATTGAATATTATACGGATTCTACACATATATTTTCTACGAAATTAGAATCGTTTCATTCAAATAATAAATTATATGTATGTGTGTCGAACATTTCTTTAACTAATTTCAAACTATCCGTATGCAGTACACAAAGTTTTTAAATACATGTATTTTAATAGTATTACTTGAAAACCACATTAGTCGGATTGTTATTTGATTTATAAATAATCAAACCAGTTTTCGAAATACTACTGTATATTTTGATAAGTTTCCTAACATCTTCCCTAATAATCTGATACACATAATCTTCTAAACAATCTTCTAGATAATCTGTTACAAATAATAATCTTCTACGTAACCTGATACAAATGTATCTAACGACATTCTCATACGCAATTTGATATGCAATCAAATTATGAACAATATTCTTTATTAAACAATTCGTCTTTCCCCTCCAATTGCACGTGCAGCGAAAATAAACCAGAACTGGCGATAAAGCGACGTTTGGCGTGTGGCATGAGAGATTACTTCTGAAATTGTTGAATCGGTATACACTCTGGCCTTTCGCGGCCACGACAGCAATAACATGCGACATAATTAACATTGTGTCAGCTGAAAGTAACGTTATAATGGAGGAATGTTTCTAAAAAAAAAGTGGGGGTTGTTGTAAAGAAGTTGTATCGCACAAGAAGAGGAGGAGCATGTGAAGTGTGACTTATTAGCGAGGTTTTTTTATTCTCTCTCTCTCTCTCTCTCTCTCTCTCTATATATATATATATATATATATATATATAAGATTTAAAATGAAAAAAGAAAATATATAGGTGGAATGATTGTGTTTACAGGGTTGCAGAAAGGTCAAGGGGGATTGCGACCCCTATTTCCTGGTTAGAAGCTAGCTTTGACTTCATGAAAACGCTCCCAGAGATTCTGCACGCCCGAAACAACAATCGATCATGCCCGTGGGGAAAAAATGGCCGAATCCCAGACAATATAAAAATGATCAAAATAACAAAAATTGGAAATTTTACTAACTAGCAAGACGAGAATCATGGAAGAGTTGCATAAAGCGTATAAACTTCGAATAGGAAAGCATACATAAAAAAGTCGCGTCTAACTCATTTTTATGTTGTCTGGGATTCGGCCATTTTTTCCCCACGGGCATGATCGATTGTTGTTTCGGGCGTGCAGAGTCTCTGGGAGCGTTTTCATGAAGTCAAAGCTAGCTTCTAACCAGGAAATAGGGGTCGCAATCCCCCTTGACCTTTCTGCAACCCTGTAAACACAATCATTCCACCTCTATAGGGATTGTATTTCTTTATATATATATATATATATATATATAAAACTAATATTGAATTATATAATTAATCTATTAATTAATTCAACAAACAGATTAAAACTATTAATTAGTTGCATTACACAAACAAATTTAAAACTATTATAATGCATTACAATGGGTAGTAAAGGGTAGGAGACAAAGACATTGTAAAATCTTTAGGATGTGCATACAATTGTTTGCCTTCTAAAACATAGTTATTTTCATTAAATAACCTTGTTATACTGAACAGTATTTATTTTACACCCCAAAGAACTAGAAGGATTACCATGAAACGAAGATAATGATAGTTTTTTTTTTTTTTTAAATAGAAGAATCAACTAATCCTACTGCTCACACGTAAATAGATAGGAAGTTATAATTCTTAATGTTGCCACTCTTGAAGTTAATAATTAGTGCATAAGGATAAAATATAAAATCAGTTTTGCCACACATGAAGATAAAACAGTGTTCCCAATTAAGTGTAAAAGTAGGAAGGCATAAGATATACGGCATAGTACTAATATAGTATATATATATTTATATATATATATATATATATCAGAAATCAAAGCTATTCTGATATTTCACTGGACAATTTCAAGTCCAGCAGACCCAACAACATAAAGCTACTTTGATTTTAATCTCTTAAACACACCAAATCAAACATCCTATTACTAGCAGGGTTCCACATTGCTACCACTTCTTCTGATAAGAAAACTTTCTGCTTGCCATCAGACAGCTAGATTTCTGATTCCGACAACACAGCTGGATCCATGTTATTTAAATATATGAAATATGACTCCTATAAAATATTTATTGAAATCACTACATTTATATTTCTTTTAACACGTATGTAGTTTTTTTCCCTACCATGTATCTGGGTAAACGGATTTCCAGAAAAAAATCCTACATTTAATACACCTTTTCTTTTGAAACTCGAAGTAAATAGTAAAACTTCTTGACAAATCATTCCTTTTCGTGGAAAAATTTCTCATTTCCAGAATACCTGAAAAGGAAATGGATTCCCGTTTTCGTTTTTTTCCCCCCCCCATTCCAGCACTTAAACTGTTTATTTTTTTATCATTATAATTCTCTTATTTTTTTGTTGGTAGTTATTTCTTGTTGAAATAGTTTACTTTTAATCGAATTTGTTTCAGTAGTAGTTACCTATTAATATTTAAGGAGAAAGTAGCATTACGGACGGGTTTTTTTAATTATGCTGAAAATGAAGCATAATGTTAGTAATAAATTGGATAATAGAACTGCTCTTGTATGTAGCCTTTCTTTTTATGTATTTATGCAAAGTACCAACCTAAGACATTGAGCAAATCAATAAATATTGCAAAAAATATGTAAAATCGGGTAGTAATATGAGAATAACGGATTTGCCGAGTGTTTAAAGAAAAATTTCTTACTGCACAAATAGTCACTAATAACAACATATAAATTAAGAAAGAGAGAGCGCGTTTTTTTTACGATAATATTTTGAAAATTTCACAGTTCAAAATATGAATATTTTAGAAATTTTATAAAATATTTAGAATTTCACATCTGAGAAGTTGAGAGGGTAGGGTACTAACACACTTCTTAAATAAATATACCATGAAATGTACGTTCTAATGCAGAATTGTTCAACTGGCGGTCCTCGAACAAAGATTTTGATTAGATAATATATTTAAAATAAACTTAATTACTACAATTTATTTATAAAAATGGGCAAATATTGATACGTAAGGAAGTACGTATCAAAATGTGAGGTAGAAGTATTATTGAATTACGTTGAATAGTAGTAATTATATTTTGATCAAAGCTTTTACTTTATTAATTTTATGAAACCAAAACATTAAACCGAGAAAAGGTTAAATATCAGTGTATATGTTGCTTATTTTGTTTTCATTTTGGAGATGGATATTTAATTCATACACACAGAACGTATTGTGCATTTTAAATACAAAAAAAGGACTTAACTTGCAAAATATATCTTTCAACTCAAACTCGTTAACTTAATAAAGTATTTACGATCATTATAGAATGAAATCAAATTAATCATTATAATAAATAATAATTGCTAAACTTGTACAGCCGCATTGAAAGAAATGTTATAAAAGGCCATTTTTTTCACACTGCACAAATTCATTTCATACCACACAAATTATGCGCTACTGCATGTTAAAAAATTAAAAGTTCTATTAAACATTGAAAGGTTTTTAAACCTTTTCATGGACGCATGGCACTTGACAGGTATTAATAGTATCAGTTTAATTAAAAACAAATCATATGCAAAGTATTCACCAAGAGATCCTAATATGCACATAGTACTGATGTGAGTAAATGCAAAATCTCCACGGTGTAATATCTGTCTTCGAGGAATAACGACATTTACAGGCAACCATTTTATTGCTTGCAATGTCGTGCCGCTTGACTTTAATGACGAATTGTGCAATATTGGCGATATATTTTGAGAAATACTATCAACTTGGCGACGTTTGGAAAGATTTTTTTGTAGTTTGATTAACTATTCCCTAAATTATTTCGTTTTATTTTCGGGAACTAACACGGAGGGTATATAAACTAGTCTTCGTTCTGTTATTCTGTTAGAAGGTGTCGGCGTGGTACGCGTCAAAGTAAATTGTGAGTAAATTAGTGCATCGATAAACTGGTGATTTGTTAAAAAGTTGAGCATCTGATTGTTGTTTTATTGTACCTGACAGTTATTTTATGACCTTATAAGATAGCTAGCTAATTCTTAGCTATATATAATGTGTTACTGTTTACGCTTATTGCTTTAAACACGAGCAATATTTGTCCAGGAGTCATTCTTATGTTCGAAGAACATACCCATATACCCAAAATTACAGAGGATAGATACATCGTAACAAAATTTAAGTTTGCCAACCTATATAAAAATAAAAAATTTGGCTTTTCTAAGAATTTTATGATTACATGATTAGATTTCAATCACGGGAATTCGAATTGTTAGAAATGGAATAATAACGAAATTATTTTAAATATTTTA
Organism: Amaurobius ferox; assembly: GCA_951213105.1. Taxonomy (NCBI): domain Eukaryota; kingdom Metazoa; phylum Arthropoda; class Arachnida; order Araneae; family Amaurobiidae; genus Amaurobius; species Amaurobius ferox. The sequence continues at coordinate 136,336,307 of OX578146.1, read as the reverse complement.
GATGCGAGTTTACTGATTAAAGTAGGAAATTGATGACATGATTGCGGAGATATTTTTTTAACCTGTCTCTATCTTTAGGTATTAGGAAAAACGATTTCCTAAAAACAGACTACACACATGTTTTTCCTCTGATTTTTCACTCCAGTGGTTCTTGCCAAACTGTAAAGCTCCTTCGCCTCACATACCTTTCCCTCCAAAGCTGGGAGTAAATAGTAAAACCTTGACAAATAACTCTTTCGACAAAAAATTTCTCATTTCCAGTGCAGCTAAAAGGAAATGGAATCCTTATTTCCTTCTTTTTCACCATCCCGTTACAAAAACTGTTTATTTTATTGTGCATATAGTTCTTTTGTTCTATATTCGTATATCTATGTACTTTTATCCACTCGAAATGCATTATTTTTTAATTTAGGTTATATTATAACTAATTTTAAAATGTGTTCATAAAAAATGTGTCAGTAAACAAATAAGAAAAACACACTATTGTAATCGGTTTTGTCTACCTGCTCTCCCTCATGTAACATAGTGTTGTTGTTTTTAAGTGCCGGTTGTTTGGCCGGTAGGCCGTTACACACATGTAATCCAGATAACATATGTAGCACAGTAAAATACAGCGTTGTTATATACGAAATATAATATATAATATCTAGAGACAATTTTATCAAGTCAAAGCAAAATGTGTTAAAATAATTAAAACTGAATAGTTAGAAATATTGTTATATTTTTACTCCATTATTTATATGAAAAAATACATCTTGTATTATATCAAACAAATATGAATAAACCTGTGTTGCTATTCAATGTTTTAAAACGTGAAATATAATTCGCAGTTAATTAAAATAATTTCCAAATAATCAAATTGCAGAGATCTCCTGATATATGTGGTGAAGCTAATAATGCATTGCTCACTGTTACGAAACGTATCCTAAAGAATCGTGAGTGTATACACAGGATACAAGAATGAGTCCAAGTTTCTAAATAACTTACGTTTATTCACAAGCACAAAGTAAACATGCGCAATATACAATCAAACAGTACTTTGATGCTCCACTAATTTCACAAAATAAGCGACAATATTCTCAAAATACTGGCGAAAATGATTTCACAAGACAATAGCTAGTATTCTCAAAACATTGACAAAAGTCATAGTCCACTGTAGCTCATATATTGTCAACTCTCTAGCAACGGAAGGTTGAGTCCTTTTTATAATAGTCTCCCCATAGAAACTTCTGAAAATTTCTAAATCTCAAAGAATAATCATTGTATCTTAAAGTTTCTGGAACATTCCGGAAGTCGCCAAATATCGCCAAATTGGTGATAAATCGCCAAATCTGGCGTTCCTTCTTCTAAATGAGACATCCTGGAGAACTTGGGCTCACGCTATCCTCACGTCCTTAGAGCTCTTATTCTACAGGCTGACTTATAAAGCATATTGAAGCCCAAGTAAGGTTTCTACAAATACATGGGATACCATATTCGGAGGTTTAACACGTGCTCCAAACTTTTACAGGTTATTTGATAATGTTAACAAATTTATACAATTGCTGACGTCATGGACTGTGTTTTCTTCGGCTGGCCTTCCTGACAGATAGATGGACGAGAAGGCACAAAGTGAAAATTGCGCGTTCCCACCATTACTAAGAACTACCAGTTATGGGTCACTGCAATGAGAAGGGGTGAGGCCACTGCAAAACGATATATTTCTGAAATGATTTCAAACTACGTATCCTATAACTATATCTAAAAAATTACTGTAGTTAAAAGCATTTTAGATGCCACGATAGAAAGGTAAATGATAGTTTAGAATGTTATTCCAAAGTCGAATAGTTGTATCTTCAAAACAGAGGAAGATTTAGCCTTTTGGATCTCTAAACATATAGATTTTTGCAGATTTCTTCTTCTCCTTATGCAAAGATTTCTGTATAAAAATTCATCTGGGTTTGACGAAATTTTATGATATGGTCACAAATAGGGTGAGACAGGTCCCCCTAAAATATCCGAATTTGTAGCTCAAAGCCTTACCTTATTTTAAGGTAAAAATCTTCGAACATTTTGGACAAAAATGTAACCATTGCATCATAAAGTGAAAATGTTTTTTTCTAATCTTATTGTTACATTATAAATACGTGTAATATGCTCATAGATTACGATATTGACAATGAAAGGGAGTTAGGAAAATGTTCAGTTGCTTTAATTCATCCCCTTAATTAGGCAGATTTAATCATCAAATGCTTGGCGAAAAATTTGGCGACGTTTTAATACCGTCAAATTGACAGAAAATGTTTCCAAATTGATAACAACGATGCTAAATTAACGAAAAGAACGCCAAATTGATAAAATTGTAAATAGAAAATTAAGTAGGTAAACGCATAGTATATTATATTTCAATATGGACTGTGTCCGTCCATCTGTCGTACTTCGTGTCAAATTTGGCAGCATTGGGGACTTTTGAAAATTGGCAATACATCGATAAATTGATGAAAATATAACCAAATTGCCAAAACTTCAATAACTCAGAAAAATCTACACTATTAATTAAATTTAATTGCTTTGATAATGTCTGTCGCTTTGAGTAAATTATTAATTTAATATTATTCATTCAAAAAGTGGTTGGATTCGCTGTTCGTGTGACAGCTACGATTTGCTAGGTGTTGTAAATCAATTGTGTTTTGCTCTGAAATATATGTTGTGATAGGGCCTATCCGTCTATCCATCCCAAATTTGATGACTTTTAAAATTAACGCTAGATGATGTAAAATGTTGAGGTAAATTTTCGTACAGAAGCTTTCTTCTGTAAAAATATATTTCTATCTTAGAAGATTCCTTAATCTAATTTCCTTGTAAATAGATATATGCGAGGTATGGCTTAACAAGGAATATTGTCGTAACCGATTATATATATATATATATATATATATATATATATATATATATATATATATATATATATATATATATATATATATATATATATATATATATATATATATACTAGAATTCTGCATACGGAGTATATAATATAAAGACTCTTTAAAATCACGATCGTGTGTAAATACCTATAGTATACTCAATGACATTGTTAATCAAAATATTCTATTATAATATTTAATTTAATCCTCCGAAAAAGAAGTTTAAGAATCTTTGTTCTAGCTATACACAATTATCTTCACGGATAGATCAGAAGAATAAAACATCCGGGTCGCGTTTGTAAACAAATTTACAAAAAGGAAGAAGTTGAACCAATACATGCAAAATAAAAGCTCTAAAATTGTATGGGACCTATACTACTTATATTCGCGAATATATTTGAAGATTACACATACTACAGCATATGAGTTTCTAAAATCTTTGCCAGAATGAAACACATGCCGTAATAAATTGAAAATTTAAATATAACCGTAATCTTTAAACCAAAAGGCCGTAATTGATTTCAATATATGCCAATATATGTCAAAATATGTGCCAATATACCTGTACTAATTATATTCTAGTGGATTAGAAGACATACCCATGCATTTATAAACGATTGCCCGTACAACCATAGAAAATATGCCATAATAAAACCATGGCATATCAATAATCTTTGAAATAATCCCGAAAATATAAATAATAATAATGTTTAAACCTAAAGACCGTAACTGATATTATCCAGTTAAAAATGCAATGGCAATGAAATTTGTTTTATATACATATCTTTCTTATTCAAATCAGAAAATATTGAATAAAAATCGTCTGCCGCATAAACACATTGGATTTAAGTCCGTTGCTAAGCGACGTGACATCATTTACTTCAAATAAATTGTTGGAAAACTATTGTCTGAGTAATGCTATCTCTATAGAAGGCTTGGCGACATTTTCGTTAATTTAGCGACATTTCAAAAAATCGCCAAATTTATCTCTAAGTGGGACTGTAGAACTGACAGTCCCACTTAGCGACAAATTGATGAAACATCATCATGATACTATCCAATAACAAATCACAATTAATTTCATTTATTTAGTTCAATTTTATCAATTTCAAGATATTTATATGGATTTACAAACATTTTTATCTATTTAGTGACAATTTAAAAATTCGCTAAATGTGTTACAAAGTAGGATGGTTGGATTGACCGACAAATTCTAACGAAACATCATTTCAGTACTTTTTTCTAACAAAGCAAAATAAATTTCATTGAATTGCGTCGTTTTTAACAATTGACGATATTTAAGTCAATTTGGCAAAAAAGAAAAGTTGTCAAGTTAGCGAAATTCCGCCAAATTCGTAGCTCTGAATATTCAGATCTGAATAAAACATTCAGATCCCGTTTATATATACTAAATGAAAACACTAAAATTGTATTAGAAGATATACCCGTTCTACTCCTTTTCAGTTTCAACAATCGGCTAAATGAATGTATTGGCTAAACACAATATATGAGTTTATTAGCTAAACACAATATATAAGTTTGGCCAAAATAACCAACACTCTTTGCCAAAATAAATGAAAGTGATGTACGCAGTCCGCAATTAATATAATTAATAGAAAAATCAAACAGTTTATTTATAAGATAGTATATTTTTAGATCCATTTATTTATAATTCATATCGAAAAAATAATAATAAACATTAATAAACACATTTAATTTAATTGCGTTGCCGAGCAATATCATATATCCTCATAAAATTCTAAAAAATAATTAACCATTTTGATTTCTTAATACTTTTCATCGTTGAGTAAAAGCTTGTGAAAAATAAACCATGGTGATAGATTTTCCATTTAAATTCAAGTTTTCAAACAATTCATGATTTTAGAAGGAGACTATTTAACGCAAAATTCTGCCACCAAACTCAGAGATAAAATTTTAATTCATTTTCACGCTTTAAACAAACGGTTTTCAACCTTTTCGTTTGGAGGAACCAGGGAGTTTGAAAGTAGAACTCCTAGGGAAAAGTTTCGTTTTCAATTAATATCTAGATAACCCCTGGTTTTAGAACTCGAAACATGGACTAAATTTAAAGGGGTATATTTCAAGACTGCTCACAAAATTTCATTAAATTCGGTTCAGTCGTTCTCTCGTGATGATGAGACAAACGAAAGTTTCGTTTTTTACTAATATCTCGAGAACCACTGGTCGTAGAAACTCGAAACATGGACTAAATTTTAAGTGGAGCTATTTCAAGGCTACCCACAAAATTTCATCAAATTCGGTTTAGCCGTTCTCCCATGATGACGGGACAGACAGACAGACAGGTTTTCAATTTTATTTACATATATCATATAATTTTTTCATTCATATTTTTACTTTCCCTGCACTACATGGTAATGTATAGAGAAAGTATTGGAATCATACCGAAAATCACAACTCGAGTTTTCGACGAATCTACACGTTTCGAGACCTCTAGAATACGAAAAAACTATTTTTAGCGTGACGTCTGTGTGTGTGTCTGTCTGTCTGTCTGTCTGTCTGTCTGTGCAGATTTTGTATCCACTCTAACTAAAAAACTAATTGACCGAATTTCATAAAATTTGGTAGGTAAGTCACTTGTGGGCGAATCTGGTGCTGATTAGTTTTGGGTACGATTCGGGATAAAAGAACCCGCCTTTTTTTTGCGAAATGGCCAATAAAAATTTGTATCCACTCTAGCTGAAAATCTAAAGACCCGAATTTCACAAAATTTGGTAGATAAGTTGCTTGTGGATTACCTCGGCGCTGATTAGACTTTAGTACGATTCGGAAAAAATAATCTTCCTTTTTTTGCAAAATGGGCCGCAAAAATCGACAAAATCTAAAATAAAGAACTACGTATGCTGAAATATATCCATTAAATACTTGTTTTATACGTAATTTTTAACGAAGAAAAGAATAAGACCAGCCCATTACACTAGGACTAGCCGTTCTCGAGATATTTTCGTTTTTTCTCTACGCCACCTTTAAAAATGAGTCCAGTTACCAAATGAGAACGAAAATTGAATTAATAGTGAATTAAATTTCATTAAAATAAAGAGAATGTGTATATAAGTCTGCGGGGAAAGTCATGTGCTGCCCACATCAGATCTTCTTAGCATGCCTTTTACTTTACAACTGATAGAAAATCGTAAGTCTTCTTGACAAGTAACTCTTTTCGTAGAAAGAGTTCTCATTTCCAATGCATCTAAAAGAAAATGGGTTCTGTTTTCCTTGCTACCTGTATTCTCAATTCCATTCTTAAAATTGTGTACTTACTCGTTCCTATAATTCCGTTGCTCTACATTTGTTTTTCTGAGAATGTTGAAATAAACTTTTTTAATCAAAAAAGTTCTTTTAAAACTATTTCCTAATTTTTATTACATCGTCGCTGTATTAAGAAGCAAAAAATGCCTAAAATTTAAAGTACATATAAGCAATGATGTACTCTGGCGTATTTTATAATTCCTACCAACTGTAAGTAACTTTCTTCATAAATATGCTTGCTGCACAAATATCTCATGTGATTGAGAAATGCTGTTGTCTATCTTTTGGTACGTTTAATTGAGTGGCGTAACAGATTAAGACCTACCCAGTCACCACCGCGAAACTTGCTTTCCAATTCCCACTCATCTTACATTCACGTAGCTTAGTGGTTCATAATCATTGGATCACAAACTTCGGGGCATTCTCAGTGTTGCGACGAGGGATATTTGCTAAAATTGCGTAAACGGTATGGAGGTTTTTCTTTCAAACATGTTTGCAATAAAATTGCATATATTGAATATTACAGAATATATATACTATACAGAATATATATGCTATACAGAAGTATAGCATTTACAAGATAGGCTGTTATAATAATTGATGTTATGACACTGACAAAGCGGTTTCGCATTGCGCACACCAAAGCCGTAAGCGGCAAAGTTTATTTAATATAAAGGTATTTGGGATTAGGATCAAATGAATTCACAGGAAGGAAAAATCTGATGTGGGCAGCACATGACTTTCCTTATATAATGCAATGAATTTACTACTTTTACAGAAAAAAATAGATCATTTTTATAGTAGTTATTTGTATTCTTTTCAAGATATTAAATTTTCTTCAATGAGTCGTCATTTTCCATGTCGTCATCATCAATGAGTCGTCATTGATTTAGCGTCATTTTTATCCATTTGGCGAGTTTTTCGTTAATTTAGCAACATTTAGAAAAGTCGCCAAGTTGGCGACATTCTACCAAATTAGTCGCCAAAATCTCGCCAAGCGTTATGTACGAAGAAATAAGTTATACTTACAGCAGATAAATGACTATTGGCGTTCAAATACAAAAGTATTACTCAAAGTATATTTTTTCATGAATGGAATGAGCTAGATCCACGAGATTTAAAAAAACCAAATTTATCGCATGGTATTACATATGAAAAGTGAACATGTTTCTCAATGGGAAATATTTTTTTTATTCTATATGACTTTTTGATAATTTTTTTGAAAAATGTGCAAATCTCGAGAACGGTTTATGTTAGCGTTCTAAAATAAAATTCATGTCAATCGTTTTCCAATCAAAAATTACACAAGAAATGTCTATTTGTGTAACTTTATTAGCGATTTTGGTTTTTCAACGATATTTTCAAAATTTCACGCGAAAATTTAGGTTCTGAACATTCGATTGCGTATAAAAACAACAGGCTTCCAGTGTTTACGGATTGTGATTTTTGTACCAAATTTCGTTCGAGTCGGTCCATTCGTTCGTCAGTTATCGTCTCCACAGACACACACACCACTTCAAAAATATTTGATTCGTGATCAGGGATGCTTGAAACGTGCTCTCCCGTCGACTCGAATTCGAATTTTTGACCCCGTCACAATACTTTCCTTATACATTGTGTATATAAGGAAAGTAACTAGCTATTTTTAAAGATATTTGCGAGCTGAGCAATTTTGGAAACCAGTTATGTATCTAACCATAACAATTAATATTATAGTGAACAAGCACATCTTAATTAGTTAATTGGAATTTTTCGTTACTAATTGCAGTGAAATAACGAATTCGATCTAAAATGCCATTAAAGACGGAGTTATCGGTTGGCATTCTGCAACGCAGATATCTGCAGTTATGTCAATTAAACTGGCTGTTTTACGCCCTGCACTTAAAGTGCTTCCTTTTCTTAAGACAGGGTGCAGAACAAATAATTTTATTTAACTTTATTTTTGACTAGGATCTACCTCTTACTCCGCTTATTCAGTTACTGGTAAAGTCAGGAAAAATACAAATTCTATACGAAGGAAGGCTAAAAGATGTAGTTATTGTTACGTAACATATCCTCTAGAATCGGGGATGTACACGCAGGATACAAGTGCTTCCGAAAGGTTGGTGGTAGGGAAAGGAGGGTACGGTCCCTGTGGATGCCTCCCCTACTGGGTTTCGGTCTAAATATGTGGCTCTTCCCGGCCGTTCAAACAGTTATTTTACACTTTTCTGGTGGGGCCAACGGCCGTACCGTGCTGAAAACACCGGTTCTCGTTAGATCACCGAAGTCAAGCAGCATCGGGCGCGGTTAGTACTTGGTGGGTGACCACCTCGGAACACCGCGTGCTGTTGGCCATCTCGGGTGCGGTATCCCCGTGGTTTGCGCGCTAGATTTGCACGCTACCACAAATGCCGCCGTGTTCATGCGGAGTACGATCACGTTAAACATGTGGGTCCGTAAGTCCTTCCGAGAGGTTGGTGGTAGGGGAAGGAGGGTACGGTCCCTGTGGATGCCTCCCCCACTGGGTTCCGGTCCAAATTGGGTGGCACTTCCCGGCCGTCCATTCAGTTACCTTACACCTTTCTGGTAGGTCGGACGGTCTGGGTCTCAACAACAACAACACTTTTCTGGTGGGTCGGACGGTCTGGGTCTCAACAACAACAACGCAGGATACAAGAACGAGATCAAGTTTCTGGACAACTTATGATTATTTATAAGCACAGAGTTAACAGGAACAATATACAGTCAAACAGCACTTAAATGCTGCACTCATTTCACAGAATAATCGATATTATCTCAAAATGGTGAGGAAAATCACAGTCCAATCAAGCTCGTATCACGTTCATTCGTCAACTCCCTGCAACGGAGGGGTGAGTCCTTTTTATAATCTCTCCAGAGAAACTTCTGGAAATCTCTATATCTCAAAGAATAATCGTTCTATCAAGACGTTTCTGGAACATTTTGAAAGTCGCCAAAAGCCGCCTAGTTGGCGATAAATCGCCAAATCTGGCAACCCTTCTTTTAACTGGGAAATTCTGGAAACCCTGATCTCACGTCATTTTCACGTCCTGCTGACGTCATGGACTGTATTTTCTTCGAATTGTCTTCGAGACAGACGAAAGAGGAGGCGGCAAACGGAACATTGCGCGTTTGCAATATTATATAATAATATAAGTGCTCTATGTGTTGTTTTGAATTTAATCTCCTTTTTTGAAGCAAGTTTAAAACTTCGAATTTGAGATTCAAATATCTTAGTTACATCTTTAATCAATGTTTCTGAAAGTTATAAGGCTTTGCAATTTAAGTTTAAATCCGAAGCAGTCGTCAGGAATTGGGGAGAAAATGCGACAAATAAATAGTTTAAATCTTTCATTCCTACTAATCATAATCGAAGTTGACTAACGATTATGGTCTAAATTATTTTAAAACATTTTGCATTCAATTTAAAATATAATTTGAAAATATTTTTCTGCATTCATTAATCGCTTATTCTGAATGTACTTGTCCGAGTGTCCTTTTAGAAAGGCTCTGATTCTCAAAGTCTCTGCTGACACTCCATTGTTTTATGAAAAAAATATCAGAATGTTTTACTAAATTTCCATTGTTTTACCCATTTGTTATATTTCATTGTTTACTAAAAAATAGCAGAATAGCAGAAAATTAGCGTGTCAGTAAATTTCTGAAGGAAAAATGATTCCAAGATCAAGTTCATCATTGTTTGATTGACACAATTTTAATCCGAAGTTAATTACTTCAAACATTTTACCGAGTAGAATACACTGCAAACAAAATCAAACTTAATTAAAGCACGTGACTTTGCTTACATCAATAATGCAGTGGCTTATAACATAAAATTCAGTGCAAATCAAAATAAATAAGTATGCTTATATATCGGAAATCAATCGGATTTTCGAAACGTACGTATGCTTATACATCTTGATTTACGTTGCAATTTAAGTAGTAAACTAGTTCATTAAAATCAAACTTTTCTAATTATTTTCACAAAGCATTAGCTTCGACATCATATATTCAAGACTGTAATATGATTTTAGACTTTGCTTTCATAATGTAATTAATGAATGTGAAGATGTTGACAATTAATCCCATTTTCTTTATAATTGACTAAATGAATCATAAATTCTTTCAATAATAACATGATAAAATATTTTCGTCTTGTATACACGATGATGCATCTTCAGGACCAGTTAAATTTGTGCAGTGATATGTAGCTGATTTCGTTTTTATTATATTATTCCTTTTTAATTTACACCATTATAATGCACCATTATAATACACTATTATTTTTTGCACCATTATAAATTCCACACATATTTGTCGCACCATCGCTTCTTTGTCCAGGGCATTTTAAGAAAGATAATCTCTTTTATTCTATCCATTTGTTTCTCTAATCCATTAACAATATTATCATTTATGTATTTAAAATAAAAGAAAAATCATTTAATTATATTTCTGGGATTTTACCATACAGTCTTTTAACAATGTAATACATCTATAAACACCACTTAAGGGTGAGCGTCAGTAAATTTTCTGCCCTATCCGCGCTTTGTTAACTTTCGCGGCACACATATTTCGCCGAAATTCTGCTCAAGCTGTTGCGAAATATTTTCTTATAGATAAATTGCTATGCTTAGATTATATTAAAACTAAATTTAATACCCAATAAAACATAGAATATATGTTTTATTTTAATTTAAAATATTTTTGGTGCTGCCATCTGTTGTCGTCATTTAATTCATACCGACTATTTTTATTTTTTAATGAACATTTTTAAATGTCTATTCCTTCTAATAAGCTATTAAATACAACAACAGATCATATATAATGCCATAATCACGGAAATGTAATTGAACTTGGACTTGAAGACAAAGTAACTTGAAGAGAAAACTGCAGTCCTCAGTGATGTACATTCAGATCCCTTATCAAATTTATAGAATGATAAATTACCTTTCCGTGATTGTTGCATTATTATATATGATCTGTTGTTGTATTTAACACTGTATTAGAAGGAATAGATATTTAAAAATGTTCATTAAAAAATAAAAATAATCGGTATGAATTAAATTACGACAACAGATGGCAGCACCAAAAATATTTTGGATTAAAATAAAAAATATATTCTATGCTTTATTGAGTATTAAATTTAGTTTTAATATAATCTAAGCATAGCAATTTATCTATAAGAAAATATTTCGCAACAGCTTGAGCAGAATTTCGGCGAAATATGTGTGCCGCGAAAGTTAACAAAGCGCGGATAGGGCAGAAAATTTACTGACGCTCACCCTTAATTAGATTTTTTATTTTTCATCTTGAGCAATATCCATGAATTGTGAAGACAAATTAAGCAAATTTTATCTCAGTTAATATTTTATGTTCAACCTTCTGATATAAAAGGTGTATGAACTAATTTTAAATTCCCACTGATGTGTACATAAACAGATTTTATCAATACCTGGCTTTTATTTCTTACTCTAAACTTTATATTGACTAAAATTGTATTATAATTTCTTAATATTTTACAGTGCCAAAAAATTTGTTAGTGCCAAAAATTCATAATTTGTTTGTCGATCACATATATTTTTGCTATTTTTTATAATAATATCAACTTCTCTTTCCCCCTCATCCTCGAAGACCGCAGGCCCTGAGCCTCAGGGTGTTACGCCATTGATTTGATGACATTTTGAAACAATTGCAGACATGATTGATACAGAGTGAAACACAGCATGAAATGATATAGACCCAATTACAGACATGAATGAAATAACACTGTAGCTTTTTTTTTTATATGAAATAAAAATAATATTTTCTTCATGTTTAAATCAGTTATTACTTTCTTATTGAAATTTAAATGTAAATGAACACTATTAGAATTCGGTTCGCATGGTATTAATTCAAGATTATTTCAATAAAAATCAATGTGGATATTATTTGCATCAGTAGATATTGACACATATTAAATTATAGATATACAGGTATTTATAAGTTAAATCATTTTTAAATATAAATTCATCTTGAAAATATGCAGAATGCCAAAACACGATGATGCTACTAAAACATGTATTTTAATCAAAAATTAAGTAAATGCAGTTTTAATAAATAAATTGATATTCCATAAAATATATTTTGTGAGTCCTAAAGATATTGTGAGTCCTAATGACCGATAATCTGCGTGTCCCGGGGGTGGAGATCCCCTTCACACGCCACAACCCCAACCTCGTTATCAAGCACCACACCAGCCCCACTGCAGGCATCTTGGACTGGGGAGCAATAGCCTACGGCAGCCGATCCGCTCTAGTAGTGGTACCTGGAACATGGACGGGCCAGCGGTAGGTGGAAGAGATTCTACGGTCCCATGTGCTCCCATTCGTATCTGGGATTCCAGGTGCGCAATTCCAGCAGGATAATGCCCGGCCACACATGATCTGGTCGCCAAGGTCTGCCTGAGTCATATCCAGACACTTACATGGCCTGTCAGCTCCCCAGACCTGTCCCCTATCGAGCATGTGTGGGCCCAGTTGAAACGCCAACTGCCTCGTTGCCGCAATCTTCGGGATTTGGAAAGTAACGTCCAACAGGTGTGGACTCGTCTGCCGCGGGACAACATCAGGCGTCTTTTCGACACCATGTCGTATTGCTGCTTGTATCGCAGCATGAGGCAGTGCGACGCGCTATTGAGGATGACCGGACAGTGTACCACAGCTCCCTTTGTACGTGTTCTGCTACGCTGTTTTTGTGATCATGTATATCATTCATCTGTATCCTTCCATCAAAAAAATTTCAGGTCCATCCTATGCTGCTTCCTTCTTGGTGCGCAAGTTTCATTGTTCGTGAGTTATATATATATATATATATATATATATATATATATATATATACTATATATGTATATATTTATATATATATTATATATATATATATATTTATATATATATATATATATATATATATATGTGTGTGTGTGTGTGTGCCTTTTCACTACCATGCATCTTGCCAAACGATTTCATCCTTTCCATACGTCATGCACTTTTTTTTTAAACGCAAAGAAAATAACAAAAGTTCTTGAAAAATCACTTTTTCCCATGGAATTGTTTTTCATTTTCATTGTAGGCTAAAGGAAATGGAATGTTCTCCCCTCTGTACTTCCTTCTTGTCCTAAAACTGTTTAATTTCTTGTGTTTATAGTTCTTTTGTGCTAGTTATTCTACAATTGTGGAAATAAGCAAGTTCTTTAATCGAAGTTCCTTGAGAATTAGATTCGATTTAATGTAGTATTGATGCATTTTGAATGTTTCTAATGCAATCGTTTATTAAAAGTTTTATTAGGAAATTATAAGTATAATCGCTCTTCGTGTGGAATATAAATGCAGTATTGTTATGAATGGGTAAAATGCTTCACGGTTTGCTAGCTCACAAGGAGAAAACACATTAATAGGTAACCATTGCTATTGCGTGAAAGTCGGGCAGTCAGAATATGGCAGTATTCCCGGAGTATGGGTGCCAGATTTGGCGAAATATCGCCAACTTAGCAAATTTTAGTCCATTTCTGAATCTGGTAGAACTTTTTAGAAATTTTAGTTTCAAAGTTACGAGCACTTTCTAGAAATTTATTCGGAGAGTATATACGGAAGTCATCGTTCATTTGGCATATAGTTGAAGTAATTCGAAGCAAATTGAATTGTGAGATACTTTGAGAATTTATTCTGCTGTTTTGGAGCATTTAATGGAGCATTTAATTGCTGGTTTATTTTATTTGAAATTTTTTTAGTGATTTTGTAATATAGCTATAGTGCTGTAAATTGTTCTTATTTACGCTTATGTGTTATTCTTAATAAAATCTTTAATTATTCAGAAATTCAGACTCATTTTTGTATCCTATGTGTACCATTTAAAGAGGACAGGTCGCAACAATATAAAAATTCTTAAAATTTGCAATTCACGGTGAACTTCTAATATTTAGTCTTTCCTTTTAAAATCATTTTTTTATAAAAGCGCAATGTCGGAGTACCTCTAGTATGCACCCCTCTAGTATGCAACCCCGAGGGCTGAAAAAACTACTGTACACTAATTCGAACAGGCTGAATTCAAAACTGAAATCCGTTTTTTTAATTACACTCTGGATATGAAGAAATAGCTTTTCAAACTTTACCCTATTTTGTTATTTTTCTGCTTATTATACCTCAGGCCGAAAGCTTTGCTACACCATAATACAATTGCATGGACATGCTATTTTGATCCGCTAGAATGGTATTAATATATTTGTCGGAAAATATTGCTTATGGAAAGTCAACTCATTTAACGATATTAAATACAATTTTTTTTGTTAATCCACAACTTTTAGACATATTAATTCTAAAAAAGTGTAATATGTCGAAAATAATTCGTACCCGATGTCGATATATCGATAATGTCGATAATGATAATAACCCGAATATGTCGATAATGATTCGTACCAGAGTATAAATTACGTATAAATTATCTATAGCATAATTTTTTATTTACTACTACAACGAAGACTCAGCTTCTTCCAGAATTGAAGATTTCCTGATTAAAATTACATCTTAACTTGCAGCGAATTCTCAAAAACCAACGAACGCTTTAACAAAATGCATGTTTAGAGCAAAAGTAAATATATTGTGGGGTCGCGAATCCCGTAATGACGGACACGTTCCCAGTAGGGACGTCAGGGATCTGGAACTTGTTTACTGTTAGCTTTCCCTAATAGAGAGAGAGCAGTCGAATTGAATATTGCAGCTTTTATAGACTCACTTAAAAATTTCATAGAAAATTCAGTAATGGAGTAGTACTTCAATTTTTTTTATTGAGATTGGAAAATATTACTCCATATTCGTGCTAATAATTAGAATAGTGCGAATCTTCAATTTTACGATGAAACAATATAAAAATGAAATTGCATAAAATACGCATATTTCGATGCATTTAAATTGGTTTTAAATATGGAACATATGTTCTCTGGTTTCGATTCGAAGTTTGTTAGAAAGCACGCTTTCCGATGTTTTGGGTGGTATCAAGATAGAAACTTTAAGATAATATGTTCGATCTCTAAGAAATAAATGTTTGTGAAAGTTACTTAAAATTGCTCTTCAACATAAAATAACTAAAATAACTAATTCAATTTGAAAAACAAAATATTTCCGAGGTGCCTTGGGACCTGACATTTAACTATCTGTGTACTGAATTTCGTAGCTGCGGATCATTTAGATATTTCATTAAATGATCGACTGAACAAACAGACGGATAGGCATGTATACTCATTTTATATGTTAAATCAGTAGTAGTCAACCTGGTCTCTTCCGCCCTCTAGTGGGTGATTCAAGCGTTCATTGTTGGGCGGTACGGGTTTTGCCTGAATATTTCCGAAAGAGATCTTCGTTTGTTCCTTACGAAAATTGAACCGGATATCAAATATTTAATTTCGCAGCATCAGCCTCAAGGATCTCATTATCTAAAGGTAATTTCAATAGACTTTATACTTTTATAGTTTTTATATTTAATTTTCTTTTTTTTTCAATTTAAGCAGCTTCCGCACTAATAGACGCTATATCGATGGAGATGCAGAAATGCAACATACAATTAAATTTTCTGTGTGATTATAAACATATGCAAAGAGTAAATAAAAATGATAAATGTAACTACATAGTTTTACTAAACCTTTACTCAAAAATGACGAGTACTTTGCAGTTGCGCTAAATTAAGTGACTGCGGAACTGGTGGGCGGTTAGGACATTTTACTACCAACAGAGATACAAATGTGGGCGGTAGATATGAAAAGGTTGACTACTCCTGTATTAGATAATTGAATGCCTTGGTTTATTTATTTATTTATTTTTTAAAGTAATAGAAGAACTTAAATATTCCTTATTTAATATCGTTTAAAATTAAGAGTTTCAGTACTCATTGCTTGGGATAATTGTAACTGTATCCATTCATGTATTTAAAAGGTTATAAACGAAGGTTCGTTATAAGCCAGGTTTTCTATACTCTATTTCTACTGTATATAAATGTGTCTTAATACAGTCAAATCTGTTTGAAACGGAACCCGCATGAAAGGTGCAAAACCCATTTCGACAGTAAGAACTTACAATATCGTCCCTGTAACACAACGGTAGGGCGATAGCTAGCCAGTCCGGATATCTAAGGTTCGATTCCCGGTTGGGAAAGCAATATTCTTTAGAATGGCGCCGGAACAAATTAATCCTGCAGGTTAGTGCAAAGATGTCAACGGTCTGAAAGTGACCCAAAAACGACTAGCACGGATTCAATGGACTGTAGAAGATTGAGCGTCGATTTCAAATTGAGTATATAACGACCACGCCGGATACTCGCTTGGGTAAAAATAGTAGTATCAGGAGGTTATCGTGAGATAAAGTTAGCAGGAGATGGTTAATCAGATTGTCAGTTGCCCACCAATCTGACATTAGAAGGTGGAGAATGAAGAGTCAACTTCAACGATAAGAGCTCGCAATTTTGCCCCAGTTGCTCAACGGTAGAGCGTCGGCTGGCCAGTTTCTGAGATCCAGGGTTCGATTCCCAGTTGGGGCAGCAAAATTCTGTACAAACGGGATACTGTAGTAAGTGGAAAATATTTTAAGCCCCGTCCAAAAAATATAGGACATTTATGATATTTCCATTATGTAAAACGAAACCTGTACAACGCAGAAACGGAAGTCCCATTTAAAATAATTTGTTAATAAAGCACCAGTTGAACGAGGACTGTACGATTTGTGGATAAAAGCAGGTTGACAAGTCGTTGAGAAAAGTTGATGGGATTTCACAAGTTGCAAATAACAAAGCTTTACTTTCCAGAGTAAAACGTCATAAAAATGATATCTCTTTCCACGAAATATCAAGAACAAAAGTTTCAACAAAAGTTTCACACTACATTAAGATCACGTTAAACATGTGGGTCCGTAAGTCCTTCCGAGAGGTTGGTGGTAGGGGAAGGAGGGTACGGTCCCTGTGGATGCCTCCCCCACTGGGTTCCGATCTAAATTGGGTGGCACTTCCCGGCCGTCCAAACAGTTACCTTACACCTTTCTGGTAGGTCGGACGGTCTGGGTCTCAACAACAACACTACATTAAGAGATTGCAAGACACTGTAGCACAAACCAGTACCCGATTGGCTCTGCCGTGTGACTGTTACGATTTTCCGTCATTTTACTGGACATGACTATCCTACAAAACACCTTTCTCGTATTGTTTTTTTGTCTGATTACTGTACTCTTTCATGGTAAAACACCTTATAAATAGTGACCACATTCTCCATTGCAAAGCATTCCGCCAAGCTTCCGTAGTATTCTAGAGCGAGAAATCAATTGAGGCAAAGTCTTTTCGTTTTGATAGAGTCATTTACTTATTTATGTATTTATTTATTTTTTTGCATTATATTTGATAATTTTTCTTGCTGTTTCAAATTATTAAAAGCAATTTAAAATATTTATACAATTTGCTAATTCTACAGGATCTACGAGATTTTCCCAACCGTTTCTTTCAAGAGGCCTATGGTTTCAATCTAGCGCCTGAATCATTAGGATTCAAGCCATGGGTTTCGTATTTTAACGGACTTAATACATTCACAAACTTTTGTATCTGCTTGTGTATCAATGGGCCGCCACCGTCGAGTTCTTTGAGCAGCTTTTCCATACAAAATAATTTTAAAGGTTGGATTAATGTGTACTGTTTAGATGAGACTACAATAACATTAGGTTTTAATTTACTTGCGCAATTTATAATTTAATTATTCCCCTGTTTCAGTTAAATTATGCTGTTTTTACTTTCCCTGCAATACATGATAATGTATAGGGAAAGTATTGGAATCATGGCGAAAATCGCATCTCGAGTTTTCGACGGATCTACACGTTTTGGGATCTCTTGAATACGAAAATACTATTTTTAGCGTTACATCTGTGTGACTGTCTGTAAAATGCATGTATAGACTCTAACACGAAAATTAATGGACCAACTTTCATAGCATTTGGTAGGTAAGTCACTTGTGTGTGATCCTGGAGTAGATAAATTTTTGGTACGATTCGGGATAAAAGAACCCGACTTTTTTTGCGAAATGGACCGCAAAAATTACCTGTATGCACTCTAGCTGAAAAACTAATAGATCAAATTTTACAAAATTTGGGAGATTAATCACTTCTCGGTTACTTTGGTGCTGAGTTGATTTTTTTACGATTCGGAAAACAAGAACCTGCCTTTTTTTCCAAAATAGTCCGCAAAAATCGTCAAAATATAAAATAAAAAACAACGTATGCTCAAATATATTAACTAAGTGCTTGTATTATACGTAATTTTTAATGTTCAAAGGAATAAGGTCAATCCCATCACACTAGGACTAGCCGTTCTTGAGATATTTTAGTTTTTACGCATTTTCGTTACACCACTTTAGAAAATAAGCCCAGATACCAAGTGAGAACGAAAATTGAATTAAAAGTGCAAATTCAGTGTTATTTGGAACAATTAAATTCAATTTAATGAATTATAGAAGAAATAAAGAAAACATGAAAATGGGTCTTCAGGGAAAGTCATGCGCTGCTTACATCAGATTTTTCCCTTGTACTCGTTTTTTAAATCTCCAATAAAATCTCACACAGCAAATTGCTCCCATGTAAGACATGCCATATTTACATTATCTATAAGAGCACTGCAATAATAACCTCATTTTTACAATTTTTGAACTAAGTTGGTTTTCCTTTGCATCTTTCAATTGTAGGAGATAATAATGATAATACTCATGTGGTTACTGAAACTCGACCCAATATGAGCACCCTTTCTCAGATAAGAAAAATACAGACTTATCAATCAATTGTCTTAGAAATCATTGAGTTTCAGCTTTTGAATAGTGTAGATATGGTATCATTTCAGTTTTACATAAAGTGCTCACATTATGAAACCGAAACTAGTTGAGTATATTTTAACTTTCTAAAGGAGCCACTAGCAAAATATATCTTCTTTTAAACTCATTTATTTTTTAAACTGTTTATCCATACTTTTGCAATTTATATATATATGTTCTTTATTTATGTATATATTTTTTAATTTTATGACGCATTTATGTCTGCACTGCTTAATTCAATAAATTTTATATCCGCTTAAATATTTTATAACGGTCTGAAAATTGAGTCTGTAAAATATTTTTGTGCTTCCTCCCGAACTCGGTTATCGTATATACTCGAAAGACAGCATATGCAAACTCGAGTGTATATATATATATTTCTAACTCCGCATGATTTTAAATAAAACTTCCATGGCTATTATTTCAACGTAAATGACGATTTCGTGTTTACCGAACATCATCAAACACCCCAGTTACGGAACAACGGCCATTCCGTTTATGCAGAAGTGTTTATTCCACTCGAATATTTATTATTGGTAAACAACTATTCAAATGCAAATCAAAATTCATATTCCAAAGCACAAGCCACTTTGAGTAAGTGCCCATTCCTATTTCGCTTCCTTCAAAGTTTTGTCATTACCTGTAGCATCCTCAAATGGACGCCCAACTCTGCTGTTTCGATTTACATAATGGCAACACAGAAACCGCCATTTTGAAATAATCAGGTATTTCATGAACGTACCCTTACTTCATTCGAATAAAATGAGCGAAAGGCAATGAGTACCTTAAGCGTCCATTTCTGGTAAAAGTGGTGATTCAAGCCCCGGAATGACAATTGTTAAAAATTATTATAATGGAATATGCATTGCAATGGTACTTTCTTGTCTTCCACTTTCGTCCTAAAATTGTTATGGTTGGATATTTTCTTTCAGTGAATACATTGTTCTCTGCTTGAATGATTACTGTTCATTTCGAGTGGTCCTTTATTTTATTTATCTATGTTCCAAGACTACTGATAGTTTAAGTGATTTTGATTTTTAAAAATTTACTCGTCGTTTGTTGTTCTCAATACCGAATAGAAAAAAATATAAATGTAGTAATTTCAAATTATTTTTCTAGTAAAAATGACAGGAGTAAAATCAGTCAATAATGTCAAATCATGTAAATCAGTCTCTGAATTCGTATACTTTAATTTAGTTTTCGGTCAAAACTTAAAATAATTTATCATTTATTTTCATTAGGGAATGTAATATATTAAACTTTAACATCTAAATTAATAATTCGTTAACATCTAAATTTTTAACTAACTTTATTTTTTTGCGAGATGCTTTTTTTTTTCAAATATTTCGTATCAATATAGAATTGTTAGAAGAAATTAACATTTGCATAAAAGCCAACATTTGTTTTAAAAAACAATGAATAAGAGACATTACAAATATAACAACGTTATATACATAGTCGCTCAAAATGTAGTCTGGAACAATCTGTAAATGTATAAAATGTCTTCACGGCATATTGCCTATCCCCAGGGGAAGATACATTTACAGGCCAACATTGTTATTTTTTAAATATCGACTTTGTCAATGCTAAAGAAACCGATAGATTAAAACATTGGAAAATATTGGTAGAGTTCTGCATTGAATATATATATCGCCCGCCATTCTTTCACAATCCATTTCGTTCTTTTGATGTCGACTTTATTGGTCTATTAAGCACTGACGAAGACAATCTAACGTATCTTCGAAACAGATGTGGGCTGCGTTGTATAATAATCTATCCATGATGATGTTTAAATTTTTCTTAGAAAAAAAATTAAAGTTTCTCATGGCAGTAGACACGATGCATAGACACGTGGCGTAGACACGGGGAACACAAACTCTACTTGGGGAGAAGTTCCATTAGTTCCCCTTAAAGTCCTGTAAACGAAATTTAACACAGTAAATCCCCCTTTTCATTTATTCATAATCCACCACCCTTTTCAAGATCCTGGCTACGCTTATATTTCACGATAGAAAAACTTGAAAAATATTCAGTACAATTTACAACATGGCAGAGTCACCGTTCGCTGCTTATAAGATGAAGTACATATTTTATTATACCGGGTAATTCAAAAGTTCGGCGCAAAAGTAAAATGCTATAAAAATATATCTATGAGTCGGAGAGACATGCGGTTTGCAGATTTAATATTCACCGTGGTGGGGATTTTGTGTGGCATGAAAAAAAATTAGCTCAAACTCTCGACACTCGGGGGGCTGCGGCAGATAAAGCCATGGAGATGACTTATGCATGGAGGTGATTGCACACATAACTGGCCTGCGAGATCCCCAGATCTCACATCCGTGATTTTAGGTATCCCCACAACGAGAAATCACAAGGTGTGAGATCTGGGGATCTCGCAGGCCAGTCATGTGTGCAATCACCTCCATGCATAAGTCATCTCCATGGCTTTATCTTCCGCAGTCCCCGAGTGTCGTGAGTTTGAACTAATTTGTGTTCATGCCACACAAAATCTCCCACCACGGTGAATATTAATCTGCAAACCGCATGTCTCTCCGACCCACAGATATTTTTTTATAGCGTTTTACTTTTGCTCCGAACTTTTGAATCACCCTGTATATGCCCAATAATACATATAATTAATAATTATTATCCGTGCTTTTAATCTGATCAATTATGCTTTGCAAAATCTCTCTTTAATGACATTAAGTATCCGATAAAATGTATTTAAAGAAATAGCCAAAGCTTGCTAACACACACAAAAAACATTCGAGATATAATAGTTATGTTTCTTCCAGAAAAAAATAAACATTTAAAATAAATATTTTGTTTTTAAACCGAATAATTCTGACTATAATTTAAAAATTGAGCATTTGGGTGAAAGAATTATAGATATTCTACATGACATGATTTAAAACTTGTTTTTGAAGTAATATTTTTGATTCTCCAAGCATTACTTCTTGAAAACATTTTAAGGAGCATTATTTATAAAAGTATATGATTCGCAATTTGTTCGTGAAAATGAAACATCCATTCCAACAAGACATATGAAGCAAAGATGGATTGAAGAAAGTCATCATTTCTAACTGAAAAAAATAATCCTATCAAATTATTCTCAGAAAAAAATATATCATGCAAATCTCACTTTCGGTATTGGACTTCTATTTCGCCATGTTTACCCAGTCAAATAATTTCGACGCGACGCCCAAAAACATTTGTCGTCCTGATGAGATCGAGATGTAGTCAACATCTTTCCGGATCCGCCCAATTATCGTCTAGATGCATTAACACCGTCTCGTATTTGTTCGCTTCGACAGATGGAACTAATTCAATCCGAATCTAAAAGAATCAGTGAAGCAGTCAGTCTGTGATGGAAATTATTGCGTAAACGACGATTATCTAAACCCTATTTGCATATTAAAGTTTTAAATTGGAATATTTTGACTGATTTTTTGGAAAATGGTTGGATTTGAACATTTATTCTGAGCTTATTTTCTGTAAGAATAAAAATTATTTTCCAATTTATATTATAACGCGTTCTTAAGCCTGTCAAAGCCAGTAAAACGAACACTCTAAAAATGTAGTTGCAGTTTAAAAGTAAATATTGTTTAACAATGCATGGCGTTTAGTGTCGACAAAAGTCGTCATAATCAAAAAATTGGCAGAATTGGGTTCTGTCTTCAGGACAATATTATAAGTGGGCAAACATTCTCAGCGTTTAGGTCATCAAAATGGTTTACGGGGTCGGAAAATACTTTTCGATTTCTAATTTTTTCCATTCCCGGGGCAGAAATAGAAAATCTAGCTCCGTTAGGTTCTGTTTTTTGATTGATACAGTAAGTATTTCAGACCCTGATTGATACTATAAGTATTTTCGATTACTGCACCCTCCATCTCCCTGCTACACGCATCTTTAAGAGTTTACTGTTCTGTTTCTCTATAAAACCAATGACTTGGGACTTTAAAATGTTTACAGGATGAGTCTACGAGAGCAATGTAGAATCTCCCAAACATTTTGTTTTATGAAAGCAGTTATTTCTAATGGTGATGACCATTTTTGATAGATGGCCTCGATTTTGGAACATTTTATATTGGAATGCTATGGGGTACCAAGCATAATAAGCATTTAGGTCGAAATGTAAGCAATAAATCCATCTAACAATACTGATAGACTAGTTCATGGAATTAAATTCTAATTGACATTCCATTGATATTAAATTCTAATTGACATTACATCGGCATTAAATTCTAATTGCATTCCATTGACATTAAATTCTATATAATTCATGGTGGGCAATAAAACTGGTCTCATGCTTCTTTAGAAATCATCTGCTTCTTGCGGCCATCGAGGCATCTGGCAGCCACTGAGTCCTCTGGCTGCCATTGAGTCCCCTGGTAGCCATTGAACCACCTGGCAGCATCCCAATATCGAATATTCCACTATCAAGTAAATCCATCAAAATCTCTTATCCCAATTACTAATCGCATTTACAAGGTAGATTAAAATTTGACGTTACAAATATCCAATTTTAAGTAAATATCTAAAGTCGGATAAACTAAGCAATAAATATAAATATGTAACGTATATTAATAGTCAGTTAAGGATAGGCTGACATTTCAAATAGACCCAGTTTTCCTTTTAATTTTATCTTTACCGAGAGTGTTTGGTATTTAAGATTATAAGGTGAATTATGAAGAAACGGTCTTCAACCTGCTATCGTCGTCCCACGCGGCAATCGCTCTAGAATGCTTTATTTTCTGAAGGTCCTGATCAAAAAATTAAAAACCAGTTTAAATATATTAT
Organism: Amaurobius ferox; assembly: GCA_951213105.1. Classification (NCBI taxonomy): domain Eukaryota; kingdom Metazoa; phylum Arthropoda; class Arachnida; order Araneae; family Amaurobiidae; genus Amaurobius; species Amaurobius ferox. The sequence continues at coordinate 136,312,453 of OX578146.1, read as the reverse complement.
TTTATAAGTTAACAAAATTATTTTCTTTCAATAAAAAATATAATATTTTTTTTCAGAAATTTGGTTAAAATTTAGTTCTTTTTAAATTAAATTCAATATATTAGTTTATACGCCGAAAAAATTATTTTCTTCCCATAAAGAGAATGCATTCAGTTCTTCAAGCAATATTCTAAAAATTCGATAGAAAATAATTTCACCATTCTAATTCAATTATGACATTACTCATTTATGAATCTATTTAGGAAATTGGTTTGGCAGGTTATAAAGAATATATTTAGAGTAGAATACAGCAGCCTAATTACGTAGCATCTGCAGAATATAAATTTATTTTGATCCAGAATTTGCTTGCTTTAAAATTTCTTGACATTGTCATTATTGCCATGGAAATTGTAGTTTTGTGTTTAACCATTTAAATCAGATGTCCAGCCTTAAAAACTACTACTAAAATATTTTCTATTTCACCATCCATAAATGCAGTTTTAAGTTAACTTCTTTTTTATATTATAAATTAAAGTTAAGTCACGTTAAAGAATAAACAAATTAGCATTCCAAGCAACACATGCAAAAAATTAGTCCTTTAACAAAATATAAAATTAAGATTTTTTCTCAAAGTTGCTTGTTAAAAACAGTTGTGGGTAGAATGTATTGCCGTAAATTTTTTTATACTGCTTTGTAGAGGCTATACATAGATCCCTCTGTAGCGACTGTTTATTACAGATCACTGTAGCCACTCTATTTTATAAAGTCTTGCATTCGGTTGTAATGCTTTGAAAAAAAATGTAGTGACAAATGCAGGACACTGAATTGTTTCAGACGGTTTGTAAATCCTTGTAGTTCAATGTGTAATTTTACTGGTTATGAAACGCGGCATGCCCATTCCTGTCATCAGAAAAGCGTATTACACTAGAAAACATCAATATTTATATGGATTGGAAACTTTTTGATTGCTGTACTGAAATGGTATATCAAGAAATAAAGCATACCTTTCCGAGCCGAGAGTTCTTATAGTCACAAATACAAACTCATAAGGCCTCAATACAATCTTATAAAGTTATCACGAGTTCCTATGGTCCAATGGTTCACCACAGACTCATAGGATTCGGGTTTTAATCTCATGTAATAGTGAAGAGGCCTATGGTGGTTTGGAATTCGCTTTAAACTGCAGCTCTTGAATGCATAGAAAAGCAGTTTACATTTACACAAGGAGAGCAATAGTCCTTGTCTTCATAAACAGGGCAGTAATCCCCGTTTGTATAAAGCCAACGCCAGCTCCCATTTGCACGGAGAGGAAAATAAATAAATAAAAAAAAAACTAAAATTAAATTTTGCAGTCTAATACAAGAGTTGAAAGCATCCACTGAAGATCTTTGAGTCAGTTATGATCAGTATGGCCGCACATACAAAACACGTACATGTGCGCACGCATATACGCAAACAAACATCCAAGAGCTTGTGCACACGTACGCTTGTGTATGCGCATTCGTGCGCTAACACACTCACAAATGCGCACACATGTACGCAAGAACACACACGGAATTCTGACGCATGAACGGATATACATCTTACATAATATAATAAAAGAAGATGTGTGTGTAGATGTAGAGTGTAGCAGGAAATCTAAGCGTCGTACAGTTGTAAAATTGAGTACATGGGTACTTTAACCTTTTGCTTACGGGTAGAACAGCTTCCATCCCAAACGAAGAGCCTCTAAAAAACAGGTATTTGACATACCCTATCCCAAACAGTTCGATCCCCTTTTGCAGGAATTGGCGTCCTTGGGCGAACTGTTTGGGATAGGGTACGTTAAATACCCGTCTTTTTGAGAGGTTCTTCGCTTGGGGCGGACACTGTCTCACCCGTAAGCAAAAGGTTAAGCTATTAGAATGTGCACCTTGAAGAGATTTTCTTTTTAAATTAAAATTAGTTTTCTGATTATTAAATGTTTTCTCCGATTTTGAGTGATTTTCGACCAACCCGGTCGGTCCCTTAGCGACCGAATATTATCATAGAATATTTAATCATGACACTATCGGGAATATCGAAGAATGTTATTTTCAACGATGTTTGAACCGAATCCGTAGGCCATTTCGATCCTGTTATTAATTTTTTCTAATTGCATCGAAATTTTCCTTTCTTAGGTCGTATATTATTTATTTCGCCTCATCCAAAAATAAAGAAAATGAGTAAAATGCTTAGCACAATTCTATAGTATGGCAAATAATGGTCACATGTATGTAAAACTGCTTAAAAAAATAGTAAAATATTTTTTGTAAAACATAAAATATATTCCTAATATAGAAAAAGTATTCTTTTTTCATTTACTAAAGAACATTTTCTTCGAAGTTAATCAGCGGGCCGCACGAAATCATGTGACGGACAGCGGGTTGAAGACCGCTGATCTTGTAGTAAAGTGACCTTGTCCGATCGAACAGATATGATTGAAGCATCCCTGGTGGAGACTTTAAAAAGTTAGAATTGCAAATTCGACAACAGAGCGAGAGAGACGGGAAAAATCAATTACAAAGTAGTAGATCATTGTTTAATGAGTAGGAATCGACACCAAGAACGAATGGAACGCGCATACGATGGCTATAAATACTTCATTAGTTGCTATGGGAGAAACCGCGCCACAATTTAGTTAAACGTTGCCTAGCGATTCACGAGCGTAGGCAAATAATGCCGGGGACGTAATACTCAACTATAAGATAAAAAGAAGCACGTGATGAATTGGACGTGCAAATAGATGTACTCACGACTTCTGATGGTGTGCTACTCGTACAATCAGAAAAGTAGGACATGGTTTTATTGACTTCTTTATATGCGTTGCAGGCATTCCAGGTGTCTATATCTACTTATTACACAATGCTCTATAACTTTGTAATTGGATTTTTTCGTCTCTCATTTCATTGCCGAGTTCCACATCCAAGTTTGTAAAATTATCCGCTAGAGGCGCTGCAGTCATTTTCAATCGATCGAGTATGATCCCTTAGTTTGGGATAGATTTAACGTGAGCGCTCATATGGGCATTTCTTTACAAATTTATTGGGGTATTTAATGATTTTCACATGAATCTTGAAGAGTTCAATTTAACGATAAGAGCTTACAATTCCGTCTCAGTAGCTCAACATTAGAGCGTCGGTTGGCCAGTTCGGAGATCAAGGGTTCGATTCGCGGTTGCGTCAGCAAGGTTCTTCACAAAATTGTATAGAAAAATATTTTTCTGCTTCCTACAAGAAAACTGAAGTACTTCATCCTGCGGAACAGCTGAGTGTACATGTTTTCGGCGTAGAAAATTTTCTGGCCTTAACTGGAATGACGCACGACACGTGAAAAACGTAAACCTGGGAACTTAAACATAATGTTTCACTGTATTAGCTTCAATCATCCACTTTTTGCGTCATTTTTTTATTTTTCAATTGCATACATTAATCCTACAAATCATATGCCGTGATATACTCTCCCATATTTTCTACTATCAAACTGAGTATTTATGCTCCCACTCTCAAGAAGTTGAGGTCGGTTATTTCCTGCCGTCAGGCCCCACTTAATGTGATTGCGATGCTTATCTGAAGGGAATGCTCGTTATGGCCGTCATAAATTCCGACGGAGTGGTTATTTTCATAATACGTCCATTTTGAGAAAAAGGATGTACTTTTATCCTTTTTATGGATATATTTTTAAAATATCCAATTTAGTTTCCAGTTTCGTAAGTTAGAAGAGGAAGTGAAGAAAAATCTGATGGGGAAGAAATTTTATATTTAGTCTCAGCAATTGGAAACGTACGGAAAAATGATAAATATTTTTAGTTTTTTTTAAAATAAATAAGTTAACCGTCACAGTGAGCAATATCGTTGTAAAAGGCAAAAAGTTCATTAGAATATTACTCACATAAATTTGCTGCTGAAGTATGTTGATGTTGAGACCCAGACCGTCCGACCTACCAGGAAGGTGTAAGGTAACTGTTTGGACGGCCGAAAAGTGCCACCCAATTTAGACCGGAACCCAGTGGGGGAGGCATCCACAGGGACCCTCCTTCCCCTACCACCAACCTCTTGGAAGGACTTACGGACCCACATGTTTAACGTGATCGTATTCCGCATGAACACGGCGGCAGTTGTGGCAGCGTGCAAATCCAGTGCGCAAACCACCGGGCTACCGCGTCCGAAATGTGCCAACAACACGCGGTGTTCCCAGGTGGTCCCCCACCCAAGTACTAACCGCGCCCGATGCTGCCTGACTTCGGTGATCTAACGAGAACCGGTGTTTAAAGCACGATACGCTGCTGAAGTATGTAAAGAAACTTGCTACTTCAACCGAGAGTCGAACTCTGGATCTCCGAACTGGCCAGCCGACTCTCTACCGCTGAGCTACTGGGACGAAATTGAAAGCTTTTATCGTCGAAGTGGATTCTGCAGTATTATTAATAAAATACTTATGTTTTAATCAACACATTAATTAGTTTTGCGTTAACGTATGTAATACATTTAACAGTAAAACACGCTGTCTTAAAATCCTTCATTTTACCAATAAAACGCCATGAGTAGCAAACCGAGTAAGAAATCGGTTATGCCCCGTATTTACTTTCGTCTTCATGGAAGAACGCAACGAAGAGTTATGCTACGGTCTCATGCATTAAGACATGCATAAGTTTCAGACTGGTTCGAAGGTATCTTTTAATGCGAATGCTAGACTTAAGTTTTCATATCATATATTGTAAACACGATAAAGTTTAAAAGAACTATTATACCCCTAAGATTTTCTACTTTTAACTTCCTTGAAAGACAAATAAAAATATTCTGAAAATTAGAAATACATTTTAATGGCACACATAATTCGAATTCCCACCACTACATAAATTCATATAAAACAAAATTTATGAATTTAAGGCAAGAGGAAGTGTCCGAGAAGTTCTTAGATGGATTTATATCCATGATACTAAAGGTTGGGGAACATTTCCTCCCACATGAGCTTTTTTTATATCGAAGAGCGTTTAATGGAAGTGGAATACATTTCTTCAACGAATCTTTTAAGAAAGTCTTTTCTCACTCTGTTACTATCATAGTCGGCGCCAGGTGTTCACAACTGGGGCTGCTATGCATTGTGGGGTGTTCGGTTTTGAGCTGAGATCGTAGAAAGCGATCACAGATGGCAGCACTACCGTTTCGATACTGACTCATTACAGAACATTATATTTCTATTTTCAATTACACTAATTAATATTCATTAAGTATTATTTTATGTAATCCTATTATTTATATTTTACTTTATGTTTATTGTTATTAATATGCTTCTTTCATATTATTTACTAATAGATAGCGCTATTGAACCAAGCGAACTTGAGTTTCGTTTTAAGGAATGTGGTAAGTGTAGCGTTGTGAGCCATGTGTTAAAAAACAAGAGTCAAGTCTATCTGCGAACCGTTATAGGCGGTTAATTATTCCTTTGTTAACAAAAATCTCAATTCTTATCCATGATGTGTAACAATAAATTCTTTCGAAGTTGAAAGAAGTATCCCGCATTCTTGTTGATGGATATTTTAAATCAAAGGTGAGTGATACTCACTTATTCCTTTTAAATCTTTAAATTTACAATCAAATCTTTATATGACTGCAGAACCACAAGTCTGAAATCCAAAAATAGTCTATTCTATACAGTCCACTGATCTCTAATGAAAATTATTCTATAAGTCTCGACAGGGGGCTCACAATTGTGCAAAGCATGTATAGTCTAAAAATAACATATATTATTCTTGTGGAACTTTAATTCATTATATTTTATACAGATGAACAACAAATGACAAATCACACGGATTCAAATAGTCATTTTATTTTTAAAAAACATCCTACGGACGTACAAATAATAGCCAAAGCGCTTTCGGACATTTTATTTGTTCACCGATATTTTGTCCATTATATTTTGTTTCACCAATTTCAGCATGATATAGCCATGGTCTTAATTCTTACAAAATGCTAAAGAGAAAGAAATTTGAAAACTATGAATACACTAGCACAGACGTCAATGGGATATTGACAATGTTCTGACAAATTCGCTAAGAAATTGTTTCTGTATCCAACCGTGATAGGCGCAATATCATGATTGTCAGATTTCTTTATAGAAGCCTTGCACATGTGCAGTCATTTAGAACTGGGTTTAGCCAGAAACCCTAAAAATAGCTGATCTCAGACATATAAATTCGTAAAAAAATAAATAAAATAACAACTTTTAAAGAAAGAGAGAGATTGACAGAGAGAGAGAGGAGAGAAACTGAATTGTTGGAATAAGTGACAGTTGTTAAGTGAAAATGGCGACGCCTATGGAACCCGTCGTGACTCCTATGGTTACCATTTCCTTTCCAGCTTGTGCGATCATACACATTAATTGCTTGCTATACGCAAGTTTATATTAATACGTTTGTATCAAAGTTTATATTAGTATTTGCTGCATCAAGGAGTAACTTGAATAACTCAGAAAACATCGTATTTACCTAGTTCCAAATTTTCGTACGTATCGCAAACTTTAGCCTAATGCATAAAAATGGCAGCGCTATATTCTGTGAAGTGGAAAGTGAAACACCTTGATACTTAATTATTGGATATGTTGCTGTGACTTTTTTTTCATAGAATGCATTTTAATTCTGTGGCAATGCCAAATGGTACTAATAATTTTTTGTTTTCATGCATCCACGCATTAAATAAAGGTAAATACAAATGCATCAGTATTAGCCGAGTGCATGCGTGTTCTAGTCCTACAGTAGAATGAAGAATTAATCCTGCCCTCCTTATGAATACTCAGAGTAACTAAAGTTCGTTTTCGCTTTTTAGGACAATACGGTCATTATTAATTACTGAAACAGGGACGACTTTAGAGTTTTCAGAATCGAACGTCGGAATTCCGGTTATTTCGGAATTTAGGAACGGAATCCACACGCGCGAGCAATTGTTGAGATCCATCGATCGCCATTGTTATTGAGCAAACGCTTTCAAAGTGTCCAGCAGCGTCGCATGGTTCTATGTAAGCTTCAGATTTAATCCGGAACTACTATGAAATACAATTTAGAATAAATGATACATGGGGAATATTCTTCCAATCGTTTAAATGAGTTTTTAATTTGATAGTGTTTTTCATGAAAGAATTATTAATGAATCAGCGAGTGTGAAAAATAGCCATGTGCTCCTAAGCTTTTCAACAATGAGTCGTATTAGAACGATCATTTGCAAAACTCTATGCAGAGCCTACGACTTATAAGATGTAAACTGTTCATTTCATTGTTATGTGGGGCTCAATACTCCTGCCATCTACGAAGAAACAAAGTAATTACAATTTATAAAATCATGGAGATTTATCTCGGATTATTAGATACTTTAAATTTATAGTATTAAACTAATTTTATTCATTGGGGGGGAATTTATGTAAAGGAGCATAAGCACAGATAAATGAAATATTATGTGGTCAAAATTATTTCACTTGCATACACTTACAAATTAGCGCTCGTGTACATAAAATAACCCAAGGAAATCAGCTCAACCTGACATATACTCTTGTTTACATTAATAATGAATCGTTTCCTTGATCGTGATGAAAGTGTGCCAAGCACGTGATGACCAGCTATGAAGGCGTGCGATAATGTCCAATGAGAACGCTCTATAAATGAAAAATAGGTTTATGTAGCGTTTCTGGGGGATAGATTCTGGCATTATAATGCATCATGCACGTTTTATGAAGTGTTTGTATTTTCTTTCTTTTAACATATGCATTATACGTAGTTTAATACTTGAGATTTTATCAATATTAACCGAGGTGTAGGATGTCTAACAAAGACAATATTTAGAAAATGAAAACATGACTCACTACCCCATACAATACAACGCCTCCCAATTTTCTCTTTAAAATTGACCACCTGCTTTAAAAGTGCGATTATGTTAGGAATGAATGTAGTACAATGTCAAACATATGCAGGTCGTTTACTGTTAGTAACACTCATAATATTCCGTTAGTCTATTCCTGTAAAATGTAATATAGTACTGCTATGTCATATTTCTTATTTTCCATAATTTTCTGATGAATTGATTTTTATGAGCTTTTATATAAATGTTTTTTCTTATTCCATTACTTTAAATTTTTTGGAATGGCAAGAAACGCAGATGCAAATATATTAGTCTTGTGCTGGTCTTTGCAAGCTTAATTCCAATCAATGGAATCACCTCTTTTGGCGATTTTTGTAACTTTAAACTTTTCTTTATTATCCAACGACATTCATTAAAAATGGTCCATTCTGCAAGAACAACCTCTTTTCCTTTAACACGTAGAATATACCAGACACTTTGTCGGAAATTTCAGACTGCTTTAAGTTCAAGAATTTTTTATGTTACGATTTGTTATTCATCTAAAAAGTCTGATCACAAGAATTGACATATAATATTTCCTAAATATTTTTCACAATATCAATTGCCTCATGCTATTTGAAACATGCCGTGAAAATAACATATCAATATGTACGCAATAGATGTTTTTTGTTTACTTGACGAAACACAAAAGCCATTTTATTGTTTGAGTGTAGAATAGCCAGTTATGGCCACATCCATCTGTTGCTGTTATATTAAAATATAGCAAACGTAGTAGAATTATTTTTATTATAAACCTATTGATGGTTAAAATGTAGCTTATGAAAGTTTTGTAAAAATATTTGAGAAATAACCGACATGGAATCGGCAGCAAACTGAAAATTAATACACTTCACTAGTAGCAGCATAAATGAAATATTGAATAGTATCAACCGGTGTTGTCACATTCGGAAGAATCAGGAGCAAATAAATATTCCAGCAAAATATAAGAAAATGCTCTTTCTCTGTTATTTTAATTTTCCGTTTAGATTTGAGCGAATAGTTTTATACATTCTGGAGTAGATTTATTGATTCCTTTTGCTACTTCTTTAGTTACGTTTTATAAAAGTTTTTTAAATAAAAATTATTATTATTTAATATTTGGTAATTAAATAGTTTCTACAACTTATACTTTGATATAAAATATAAAAACCTGATGTGGGCAACACATGACTTTCCTTATATAATGCAATGAACTTACTACTTTTACAGTAAAAAAATAGGTTTTTCTTATAGTAGATACATATATTCTTTCCAAGATATTGAATTTTCGAAAATTAATCGTCATTTTCATTGATCATTTCAATCGTTATTGTCAATTTTATCCATTTGACGAGATTTTCCTTAATTTGGCAACATTTCAAAAAGTCGCCAAGTTGGCGACATTCCTCCAAATTCGTCGCCAAAATAACGCCTTGTTATGGACGAAGCAATCAGTTATAACAAATAATTGACTATTGGCGTTCAAATACAAAAGTATTACTCAAAGTATATTTTCTCATGAATGAAAGGAGCTAGATCCACGAGACCGATGTCACCAAATTTATCGCATGATATTACATATGAAAAGTGACCATGTTTCTCACCAATTAATGTTTTTTTTATATTTTTGGGATTTTTTGATAAATTTATTTGAAAAATGTGCAATATCTCGAGAATGATTAATGCTAGCGTTCTAAGGTTTATGTCAATCGTTGTCTAAGGAAAAATTACATAAGGAATGTCTATTTACGTAACTTTATTAAAGGTTTTGATTTTTTGATGATTTTTTCAAAATTTCACTCTAAAATATAGGGGGTTCTGAACATTCGATTACGTTTAAAAACAGTAGGCTTCCAGTAATCACGGATTGTAATTTTTGTACCAAATTTCATTCGAATGGCTCCATTCGTTCGTAAGATATCGTCTCTAGAGACTCACTGATACATACACACACACACACACACACACACACACACACACACACAGACATCACCTCAAAAATGTTTGATTCGTGATCATGGATGCTTGAAACGTGCTCTCCCTTCGAAAACTCGAATTCGAATTTTCGACCCCGTCACAATATTTTCCTTATACATTATGTATATAAGGAATGTAAAAATCTGATATGGGCTACACATGACTTTCCTTATATAATGCAATGAATTTACTACTGTTGCAGTTAAAAAGATGTTATTCTTATAGTAGATACTTATATCCTTTCCAAGATATGGAATTTTCTTCAATTAGCCGTCATTTTCATTGATTTAACGTTATTTTTATCCATTTGGCGAGATTTTCGTTGATTTGGCAGCATTTAAAAATGTCGACAAGTTGGCGACATTCCGTAAATTCTTCGCTAAAATCTCGCCAAGCGTTATGGACGGAGAAATAAGTTATTCTTACAGCAGATAATTGACTATTGGCGTTCAAATACAAAAGTATTACTCAAAGTATCTTTTCTCGTGAATGCAACGAGTTAGATTCATGAGGATGATATTACCAAATTTATAGCATGATATTACACATGAAAAGTAAACATGTTTCTCAACAGTTAGTATTTTTTTTTATTTTACTTGATATTTTGATAAATTTATTTGAAAGATGTGCAATATCATGTGTGTGAGACATCACCTCAGAAATGTTCGATTCGTGATCATGGATGCTTGAAACATGCTCTCAAGTCGAAAACTCGAATTCGAATTTTCGACCCCGTCACAACACTTTCCTTACACATTATATATATAAGGAAAGTAATAATAGCAGATATTCCTGACGCTATCAGATTTAAACAAATTTAATACCTTTTAACATTCATAATGTTTATTGAAAACATTGCTTTAAAATTGTTTATTTCAATTTCAGTAATATTTATAAACTGACGCTCAGAATTAAACCTAATGCTCCTAAATCTGTATAACTTCAAGTTGTATGTAATCCATTTATCTACCATATATTATTTAAATGTTGCTTCCACGTTGGTCGTGAATAAAGTGAAATTCAAATATTCCAAACCACTTAAGTATATAATTTCTGTTAGACTAAATTATCTTCGCATACAAATCAAGAGAATAAAGCGCCAAAATCTCGGTTGTAAACCAATTTACAAAAATGTGAAGCATGTTCACATGACAAAACGAAGACGCTAAAAAATAGTAAATGAAATTTTTGTGCCATTTTTATCCCGTAGAAACAGTCGGTTAAATACATTCGTAAACATGAATTCTGTAAAGTTTTGGCAAAATAAAACACATGATGTAAAAATTAAAATATCAGCAATTCCTTCCCATGGCATCGATGAAACACAGCCTATAATATAATACTGTTTAATGTATTTGATTTATTTTTTTTTCAATTTAGTTATTATACATAGATGAAATAATTAAATTAAAATCGTCTGTCTTGACGGCATATTCGCATTTTTTGACATTTTCTTTTGCAGAAAATAAATAAATAATTATATTGAAGGGGGAAAAAAACAACACGATTTAATTTTCTTCAAAAAACGATTCTGAAAAATTATCTTCTCAATGGCATTTCTATAGTAATGTTAACTATGTGTTTTTATTGATATTTATACCATATGTGGAGCTAGAAACTGGACACATGGACTAAAAACTAATTACACGTAGTTAAATGTAAAAAAAAATGTGAAAAAAAGAAACTATACCAGATTTGAAAAAATATCTTTAGTTCCAAATGTGTATTTGGAACAGGCAAAGCGACATTCACTTTCATATATACATGATACATGATTTTCTAAAAAGGCTAATCAGGCATATAATTTTGAAACGCTAGTGACAGACGCCTACTTTTCTTTGGAAAATTGTTTTAAATCATAAGAAAAATTTGTTTAAAATATTTTTTATAAGTGGTGGAGGCATTTGTATAACAATGCGAAATATAACTATTAATGCAATCCCTCTGGAGCAAAATTTCCAATGAATCAAAAATATTTAAAAATTATATTATAATATTTAGCTAGTTTTGGCACCTATTAAAGAAGTAATAAAACAAATTCCCTTATTTACGCCAAATAACCACGCTCTATACCAAGCATATTTTGCAAGAATTTAGGGGTTGTCCCCATAATAAAGCTATGGTGTGTGTACCTGTTTTCGGTGCAAACTACTATTCAATTGATATAGGGTCCTCAGAAATTTCTTTCATGAATATCACCGTAAATTTTTCATTTTGAACCGACCTTTTTTCTTAATGGACTCCAAATATTATGCAAACATTTCGAGTCAATTGAATATTCTTCGCTAAGGGGGGCTATATGAAAAGTTATTTCCTACATTTTTATGCTAATACGCCACGCAGTTTTAAATGCTTTTTAATACATTTTTTCCGAAACAGTTTTTAATTGAAAGTATGTGTTTAGCAGCCGATGTGGAGGTCGAGCGATCAAAGAGGCAGGCGTTTCCTCGTGATGGCTCGGCTGACAGATTGCGGGTTCGAGTCCCGCTGCGGGCATGGTTGTTGTGATGTCTTATTGGGGCAGAAGTCGGACTTCTACCTTCGGGTACCCCGGGTCTTTGACTAAACAGAAGCAGTGCGCACATTCTTCCTTAATAAATATGTTAGGGACACGACACCAACCAACCAACTACGTGTTTAGCACTAACAATACAAACGTTATAAACCAGCCTGCTCAGCTTAGTCATTGTGTAGATATTTTGAGAGATTCAAATTGTGTACATTTTTACATCTGACCATTCGATTTTCATGTACAGTAAATTGGGGCCTTTTCCAGCAAGTGGGCCCGTCATTAATCTTAACCCCTTGGACACCAACATGGCATCTGTTTCATCGTTTCTCTCCATAATCTCCATTCCAGTGAGTGCAAGTCTGTGTAGCAGACTATCTACAACGTATTATACGATTTTGAAACTGTGTGCGTTATTTCATCAACGTGTGATCATGCAAAGTGCTTCTGATGGGACTTTCGAGAGGGAATGGAACATGAAAGCGAACGTTCATTTTGTGAGATAACTTTCAAGCATATGAGGATAGCTACATGTTCCAAAATAGCCATTCGTATTTCAATGAGCCCAATCTATCATTTTTATGCTCATGTTCAAAGCGAAATTTTCATTATTCAGGTATGGTGAATCCGCAATAACGGCGATGAAAGTGAATTTTGAATTTGACAAATGCATCAAGCATATTTCATTGTTATAGATAAAGTTTTAGGAAACATTGTGGTATTTAATGCATTTTATTTCAATATTAATATCTTCCAGTGAAAAAATATTACAATATTTAGATTAAAAAAAACTTTTATTTAAATATAAATAATTCAATATTGTGTTTTGAAAAAAAATATATTTTAATGGGATAATTTAAATGGATAAACATATTCAACATTTTCATAACTATGCAGACAGTGTGCAACGTACTTGCAGTAAGAGAAGCACATATATCATAAAATATTTGATTTGTTTTTCTGAAAGTAAAACGCGATAATGTAGATAAACATTTTGCTTTCCATGATTTTACAATTATAACATCACTATAATTCAATTCGCAATAGATATTAATATTACTTGTATCACCTAATGTTGCCATCTAAACAATGACATTGTATATTTTTATGTAGATTCCAGAGAAAGATTCGAAACACGGAAAATTATACTACTAAAATCTTCGATTTCCGAAGTTTTACAAACTTGTCAAGTTGGCAATAGTCCGCCAAACGTGTCACTAAGAACCAGCGACTGATGTCTTTGTGTAATGGCAATTGATAATTATACTTTATACAAAGGTCAATAAGTGTATACGTAGATCTATCTATAGTTAAGTGATTATGCCTGATCGAATAAAAGGGATATATTGTATCTAGTATATTAATAATATAAATTGTCCCTAGTATAGTCCCTAGTATTCCTTTAAATTTAAAATAGAATCTCGGCAACAAAGCGAAATAGATGAAAAAAGTCAATTGCACAGCTGCAAAGCATTATCTAGCCGGTAAAAGTCAGTCGAAAGCAAAACTGATACAGACGTCATTTATTTGACGCAATACGGTATTGGAAGAAACAACACTTACATGCGCAAAAATCTAGCGTACAGCCTGTTAAAATGTATCTAAGCCACAATGCGTATTTGAACTAGAAATAATATTAAGGTGTACTTTGACAAGCGTTGCATGTGTCATCGTGTTACAAGCTCTGGTGTTATGGCATCGCATATCTGCTAAATTTGTAGGCTGTGTTAATCCTATATATACTTGTTCCTTTAAATAACACTGCAGGAAGAAGTCCATAAGAATCAACCCCCGTGAACTGGGTGACCATGCCATTGGAGCACTACCACCTAGCAGCTGCTTATCCCTGGAGCAGCACGCAGAAAATATGTGTGGCTGAAACAAATCGCTGTCAATTCTTATCGCCCGTTTAACCCAAGCTGCCTTTTGTCTCACAGCTCTGTACTACATTACTAGCATCATTTACGTGAATCGTTTTGCAACGTTTAACTGTATTGTGGCATTGTGGCATAGCTGCGCATCTATAGCAACTCGTTGAATATAGCTGGTTATGGAAGACAATATTGAATATATTGACTTCCTTTCATAACCAACTAAACAAGGAAGACAATATTGAAAATATTTTCTTCCTTGTTTACATGTTTTTTTTTGTTCATGGCCTCAATTTCTATTCAGTAGACACTGTTCTACAACCATGCAATTGTTTTTTTAAGCCTATCGCGCTTATTTTTTAGATTCTCCACTAGGATCACTACACTCAAATTTATTTGATCGATCAATGTTGGCACATTATTTGATGTCGGCAAATATCGATCAAGTTCTTCCGGTGCGGGTGTTTTAAAATTTTTACCATAGGCAGACCTAACGTGCACTCTTATGGGCCTTTCTTTGCAAATTTTCAAATTTACTGGGGTGCTTAAGAACTTTCTTAACCATCATGTATTTTTTTTTTCATTGTGTTATTAAAGGTTATTACATTAAATTCTTCCAAACGCTAGGAATTCAATGACAATCAAAACTATATGCGAGCACATATCCATTTAAAAATCGAAACCAATGTTATTTCATATAGCCCACACTCTATAACATGTGCAGTATTTTCAAGAAATTACGCATTAACCTGAATATAAAGAGTGACAATGTTTAGAATGTTGTATTTCCTCACGATTTTATTATTTTTATGAATACTGATAATAAAAGCGTCAAAAAGCCAAACAACAGAAAAACACTTTACTTCCCTGCCATCCCATAGGAGATAAGTCAATGCATCTCTTCGTCGGTAATATAAAATAAACTTAACATGATCCGATAGAAATACAATCTAGTCAAGATTTTCTTCATTATTATGAAATACGTGTCTAGACAGCTTTTTAAGGTAGGATTACATTTGGAAATTTTACTGTTTTCAGGTGATTGAAAAGTGAGGACTGTTTTGTGAAACAAGATTGTGCAAAAATATCAACATAATCCAGTTATGCATTTTCTCAATATGTTAAAATATATCTATCAACTTCTGTCAACTATATATGCAGAGTGAGAGAGAGAGAGAGATTGATATGATCAAATAAATGCCAAACTTCTATTAACCAAATATGGAGTTTATAAGATTTAGACGGTAGTGATTACAAAAAAGCGCTTCTGATAATGTCCATCTATTCGCTATTTTAAGAAACAGTGCCAAAACTATCTCACACATTGAAATCAAATTTGTTACAAAGATGACTGTAACTTTATTTTGCAAAGGAAGTCGTCGCTATTTTCTCATTTGAAAAGTTAAAATGAGGGAATATTTCGGGTGCCTTATTTCAGTTAGGGCTCAGTATCCCTTAGTATATTAGAGTCTCAGTATATTAGCGCTCAGTTTTATATTTTCTGCATTTTATCCAATTTATACAAAACTTACCATTTCTAGGTACTCAACTACAAGGTATTCGTGATTTGATGATAGTTAAGTATTGTTACATGACTCATATTGCTAAAGGCTCGCCTAGGATCATTTAGAATCAATTGGAATGCTCTACTAAAAGGTTGCAGCTCACCAGATAAGATGTTGCTTTTTATATGCGTCTTCCTAATGAGAGGCAATAGTTGTGAAATAGGGTGGAGTGAAAGAAATACCTTTTTTCCCTTATGGCTTAGCACAAGTTGTCAAAAGTTGTTTCTGGAGTAAATTAATTTAAAAGATAACAAAAATTTTAATTATATTCTTAGCAATCAGTCAAAATGTAACGATTTTAGGACAAATGTTTTTAGTTCTTAGCTTTTTTTAATACCCAATCTAAGAACGGAACTGCTATTTTGCTGTAAAGAATTCTATACTCAAAGTCATGTCAAGGTAACAGATATCTTTCATATTATAGACGCAGTTCAACACCGAACGATCTTATTTAGATACAATTGACAGCAAAAATATTTATTCGCCTGATATCTTCATATTTTTAGATTGAGCAAGAACGCAAGAAGTTAACAGTAAAGTTAAACGCAAAAGCGCTTGAAGCAATCTCCGCCTGGAGTTTTTTGATTTGATTTTAACAAAAACATTTCTATGGTGTATTTATTTTGATGCATAAATTATGTTATTGTCCAACATTCAACTCAGCC